>JBAMCE010000290.1:3020000-3215000 GCA_037075305.1 Drosophila kanekoi
AATAAAATATAACATATCCATTGTGTATTGAGCCAAGCGATTTGTCTATATACGCAAAACGGAAACAGAACTTTTGGTATAACCTGCAAGGTGCCGTTGAGCCGAACCGGAACTACAGTTTTGACTGAACTGAACCTCAGTGAATCAAGGCCGATAACCGAAACATATTGTGAAAATGTTCAAAAAACGTGGTTCACAATTGCAACCGAAAGGCGAGGCAATAGTTCGCACTATCAACCGAATCCTGGCATATTCACAAAAAAATAAGCACAAATACTTTTGATCTTGAGTTTTGTTTCATTTTTAAGTTGGCAGCACCATGAAGTTGACCAGATCAGCATTTATTTGTATTTTGGTTGCATTTTGTACTTTTCAGAGCTGATATTTTATTGTTCTTCGGACATTTCTACAGCCATTTCTTACACAACACAACTGAATGTTATTTAGAGATAAAGGAGAGCTAAAAGCTTTTGTAGTTGCCTACAAGCTGTTACAGCCACGTTCTTGGTATCAATTCTTCTCTGGCTTTATTCGAGCGAACTCATTTATGCGCACTCTTCAAACATATTTGCAAGCATATACTCAAAAATACTCATATGATCTCTTCTATACTCATACGTACTCTTTTTTGTTTGTGCTTCATATCTATTTGTGCGCAATACTCATGCATACTCATAAGCATATACTCAAAAGTACTCATAAAAGCTCTTCTATAGCCACATGTACTCGCTTTTATTCATGCTGCAAACATGATATACCCCAATATTTCCAGCTTCCTGCACTTCAATTGAATCGCTCAGAAAAAATAAAAGCAAGAGAAAAAAACACACAAATGCAGCAAACACATTTTTGGCAGCTAATGGCATAAGAAAAAAAAAAATAATAAAAAATGTTAATTGACTTGCGGCCAAATGCCAAAACGAGTCAAAACGCAAATAACTCAACATGAAAGAAACAAAAAAATAAAAAACAAAACACGAAAAGAAAAAACGCAGCGAATTGCGAGTGTGTTGTAAATTAACAATTATTGGTTATTAACATGACAATTTTATACCATTTTAATGCATACTCTAGCGACAGCAACAACAACAACAGCAACAACAACAGCAACAGCAACAACAAGAACAACAACAACAGCAACAACAAGAACAACAACAAATGTCGGCAAGTCGCATTTGAAGGCATTTAATTGAATGCGTGAATTGCTTTTGTTGATTGCAGCCAGCCGTCATCGTTAGATTCCAGTTCTCGTTGTTGTTGCTGTTGTTGCTCGTAGCTGCTCACAGTTGTTTGCAATTGTTGCTGCTGCTGCTGTTGTTGTTGTTGTTGTTGTTGGTGTTGTTGCTGCTTGTAGTTGTTGCCGTAGGTTGCATAGCTGGCCGCGTGAAAACGTGACGTTTGAGAGCTGCACAGATTAACAGAGATTCGAATGTAAAGAAAAGGCAACAACAAGAAGAAAAAAACCCGCAAAAGCAACAACAACAAGCCAAACAATAACAACAACAACAACAACAAAACTGCGCACAGCGAACGTTTTGAATATTTTTGTATAATTTTCCAATTTAAATTAACAGTGTTATTGTTGTTGTTGTTGTTGTTGTTGTTGTTGTTGTTGTTGTTTCTGCTGTTGCTGTCGATTTTTTCCCAGGCCGAAAAAAAGTGCCGGCAGCAATATGCGTTATTTGTTGCTGTTGTTGTTGTTGCTGTTGTTGCTGTGGAATGCATTGATATGCAGTTGTGTTTCTTTTGTTTTTCCTGTTGTTGCCATTGTTTTATTGTAAACGCTAGAAATTGTAAAAAACGCAGCCTGTTACTGTGGTTGTTGCCGTTGCTGCTGTTGCTGCTGCTGCGGTGCCTGCAATAATATGGTAATGTAATCAATTGATTGCTAATTGATAATTATGGCAGCCAGTTGAGTAATGCCCGAGCTAATCAAATCGTGTAATCGAAATTTGAGCTGGCAAATGGAACGCAACAGCATTTTTATTTTTTGAGAGAGCATTTCAAATTGACGTGTCGGCAAATCGAATGTGTGCGTGTGTGTGCGGAACGGCGTGAAAGTGGCACAAAAAACAATGAGAGCACAGTAATAATATTAGTTGCTACGTTTGGGAAGTGGAACATAGGCAACGAAGTAGTCTCGCTCTCTCTCTCTCGCTGACTGTTTCTATTCCCCATATGAAAGTGTTCCATTTCAGCCTGTTTCATTTAAAATTTTATATTTTAAGAGCAGCTGCATAAGGTATAATTTTACAAATGTTTGCTACGTTTGGCATGGAACAGTCGCATATGTCTAAATAGTCTTGCACATTAGTTGCGCCGCTTATGCCGTTCCTTTCCATTTCATTTCAAACAAGTTTGTACATTTTGTACTTAATGCCTTTTTAAGGCCCTTTCAATTCACTTTCAATCAATTTATACGCTATACGGCGTATCATTCCATTTTATTTCCATTAAGTTAAAGTATTAACTACCTTAACTTTTATATGGCGTTTCATTCCATCTCATTCCCGTTGAATGAATACTTTTGTAGCTTCATCCTCTTTCTATGAAGTTTCATTCTATATCCATTAAATGTACATTTATTTTTACTTTAAGACTTTAAGTTTTCAAATGACGCTTCATTCCGTTGCATTCTTAATAATTGAACAATTTTTTCACTTTTTCTTACAAACTTTTTCTATGGTGTTTCATTCCAGTTAATTTCCATGCAACTCGTACTTATTTTTACTCAAACTAAAGCTTCGATACAGATACATAAGTATGTTTAGTTGAAATTCCAATATGGTGTTTCATTCCGTTTTATTCCATTCAAATTATACTTCTTTTAAGCTATTATCAAATAAATTTGCTCTTATTTTAATCAAGCTTTTTCTAACGTGTTCCATTTCGGCTTATTTCCATTCACTCTTCATTCTATTTCATTTCAATTTTAATACTTGTTACTCAATTCCATTGCAATGTTTCAAATTGTTTCCGTTGTTCCACTTCCGTTCGTTGCCAGCAGCGCCGTGTTGTGAGTCACATGTGAGCTGGCAAGTCTTGTGGTGAATGTTGTAGATCGTTTACCATTTGTCAAATTACATTTGTGCAACTAATTATCTAATTTGATTTATATATAAATATTTGCTTGGATATATGTATGGCATTTGTGGCCTGTCGGGCCGCATTAGCGATACGGAACGTGGCCAATGTGAAACAAGCGAATGGCAATTGTCGAATGTGGCGCATGCGCAATATTCGCATTACGCATACGCAACGTGGCCCGCAACTGGCAACTGGCAACTGGCAACGGGCAACGGGCAATTGCCTTATAATTGCCACCCACGTAATTGTGTTGTTGTTGCTCCACATAATGCCAGATGCCAGATAATAATAATGAGCATGTTTCCTTTGAGTTGCTGAGGCTGCGGCTGCAATTTGTTCGACTTGTTAACATCCAATTGCAATTAACTGCATTTTGTTGTTGTTGAAGTTGTTGTTGTTGTTGTTGTTGTTGTTGTTCCTATTTTTTGTATTCGTCTATTTGTTTTTTTTTTTTTCTTTAAACTTAGTTTTCAACATTATTATTTATGTAGTTAAACGATATTTTTTGTTGTTTCTTATAATTATGCAAATGAAATGATTCAGTTTGTGCTTTTTAGGGTGTGGCTGCCACAGGCTGCACTAGCCTATATATATATGTATATATTTATAGACTATACATATTGTACACTATTCAACAAAATGGCAGAGCAAAAAGAAGCTGTTTAAAATCAAATATGTGACAGATATGCTACAGCTTGGAGTTCACAAGGTTTAATCAAATATATGTATATGTACCATACTATATACTAAATATCATATATCTAGTATATATAATACATAAACAATACCAAATATATATCTTATTAGATATTATTGATCAGCATGAACAGTCGTGTCTTTTTACACATGTCCGCCTATTGTGCCTGAGATGTCTGTCCGAGCTTAAGTTTGATTGTATTCTCAGAGATATCTCAATACGAACTTAACAAACTTTTGATGCTGGCTCTTTAATAAATGTTATTTCAAGTTAATTTGAAGTTCCTGTTGCCCATTTTCTTATCAAACGTCAAATGTTATCTTACAGATATACTGATACTGAGTTTTCCTTTTCGCTCTGGCTGACTTTAATCTCAAAAGCTATCGACGTCTTCTTTGATTATCATAGAATATAAATAATTAAATATCGATTTTGAGCATAACTTGCAACTGACATATATTGCACTTGTGGATACCTTCAAGCAATTCCCTCGAAAATATTACACTTTTTTGTATTGCTCCACCCACTCCACCCACCACCCACATCCACAACAAATTTACGATTATAATTATAATTATAATTAATATTTACAGCAGGTCTCACAGCTGGGCCAGGTCCTCGCTGGTCACTTAGCTGAGTTGCAGCTAAAATTGTTTTCGTGCCCAGCTCTTTTATGTTTTGTCCAACTTTTGTCCTTTGCTCGGTTTCTTTGTTGACTGCAATTTGCCAGACTTTGCAGGCGCTTAATAACAGCAATTGCTCAGCCGCTCCACGCCTCCTGGTGCCATTCCCCACCTTCCTCTAGCCTGCTCCACATCCTTCCATTTGCAGCCATAAAGCACTCAGTGTTATCAATGACAAGCAACAATTAGCAGCAGCAACAACAACAACAACAACAACAAGAAATCTTGACTGCAAATATGCGTTATTTCTATTATTATTATTTGAGTTTTTATTCACTTTTTGCGATATGAAAATTGTTGCATTTTTTGACATTTTACTTGATTTTCGCCAGGCAGGCAATTTGTTTTGTTGTAGCTGCAATTGTTGTTTGTTGCGCTCGATGTTGCCGTTGTTTTTGTTGTTGTCCGACATATGTTGCAAGTTGTTGCAGCTGCCAATAGAGGCGGCCACGGCATGTTGCTGTTGTTGTTGCTGTTGTTGTTGTTGCTGGCGGCTTGTCAGAAACAAAAAAAGTGTTGGCAAGACTTACGATCTGCTGTTGTTGCTGTTAAGTGTTTGCATATATGCATTTTGACAAGAGCAGCAACAAGAAGCATGTGTGGCATGTTGTTGAACATGCTGTTCTGCTGCCACGCCCATACGAACTGAATTCTATTTGTGCTGCCCACAGAGCCAATGCAAATTGACTCTGGCAACAGGAGCAGGGCAGAGGATTAGGCCAACTCAATCAGCTCTTAGACAGCCAACAAATCAGCTTAAGACAACAAGCCCGCCGACAAGAGCCCGCAACGCAACACCCACAATGCGCATTTAGAAAGGGACAGCCAACGGGAGAGAGACAGTGAGAGAGAGAGAGAGAGCGGGAGAGAGAGGTAGCGAAAAACAAGTCAACTGCAAATATTTGCAAGAGTTTTTCACACAATTTTTTCGAGTCGAGTTGCCCCCAAAAGTCATTGAAAGTCATTTGCCAACAATTCTGACGAGCCGCAGCGCGCAACGGGGGGTCAGCAGGCAGCAGGGGGTCAGCTGCGGGGGGGCACCTGCACCACCCGACAAACGAGCTTTGGTCAGTGACTCCCTTTTGTAGTGGCTCCCGACCGTTTGCCAACGACATTTGTTACACTTTGTTTGCCTCTGGGCAACACATCCGCACATCCGTGCAGTGCCTGCTCCTGCTGCTGCTCCTGCTGCAAAAAAAATAGTGACAATGGAGGGCGGGTGGGTGGTGCGACTCCTCTCCAAATCGCATCAAATATCAACCGAGCATACGTTAAATGCCTCAAATTGAGTTAAAGTGCCGCCGCCGTTTGGCATTGAGACCGAATGGCCGCACCAGCCAGGGCGAGGTCGGGCGCGGCGGGTTGGTGCGGTGCGGTGCGGTATATCACAAAAGCCTGCGGCTGTGCGGGCAGCAAAAACTACAGCACACACACGCGCACACTCATGCATATGAGTAAACATGCATGTGCATAGAACTATGACCAGCAATAGCCAAGGATATTTAGTCACTGCGAGGGCGAGACAAAGAGTTGTACAGTGCTCGCTCGCTAAGTGAAACGTTTGCAACAAAAATTTAATTTCTGAAATGCTTAAAAAGTATTCCCTTAAAATGCATGTAGACAGGCATCTGTGATATAAACAATGTATATATAGAAAAATATATGCATAGAAAAATATACATATGCAGCCTTCCGCAGTCGAGTCGATCTAACCATGTCCGTTCGGCCGTCCGTCGGTCCGTCTCTGTGTCCATCTGTCCATCCATTTATCCGTCCGTGCGTCCGTCTGCTCTCGGCGGCTAGTTTAACAGAACGTAGTTGCCACACAGCCCAAGTTTACCGAAGAGCATCGATAACTTTGCTCAATTTACATGAAATCGATAAATATCGATTGAGTAAATCTGTTTTTTTACCACATTTCAGAGTTTTTAAGTACATTTGGTACAAACCCGCACAACGGCTGGCGATACGAGAGTCCATATAGACTCTCATACCTCCAGCCGTCGTGCCCGTCTTGTGTGTGTGTGAGTGTGAGTGTGTGTGTGTGTGAGTGTGAGTGTGAGTGTGTGTGTGTATGCAGTGTGTGTGTGTGTGTGTGTATGTTTATGCAGTGTGTGTGTGTTATTCGTGCTTATGTTTGTAGGGTAGTCAGAATGTTTGAAAAAAGCTCCCAATGTCTTTTAAAACTTTTTAAATTAAAAAAAAACGTTTTCATTCAAAAGCTTTTTGATAGCATTTTTCTATTCCGAAATTATTAAAGTACCCTTTTGAGAAAAAAAAAAACGAAAAATACCAATTTTAAAGTTGTCTTCTTTAAGAATGAAAACAAATTCTTTTCAATATGGATTTCTAAGTCCGCTTGGTTTTTAAAATCCTAGCAAATAATTTAAATAAAAACCTTTTCTCTTTTCTTACGTTGCTCGTACAGGGTATGTGGGAGTCGTGAATCTATTCAATTGCTTGCGAATACTTTGGCTAACTTTAAGGCCAGCCCGTTTGTTGGTTTGCGCGTGTTTAGAGTCCAGGACATGCGGCGCCCTGTCGTCAGCTACGATTCTGCTCTCTGTCATCCTTCCTCCCCCCTCCCCCAACCATCACTCTCTCGGTCTATCCCTCGCACAGTTGCTGGTCCTGCCGGTTATCCTTTGGACTTGGTTTTTTGCTGGCGCACGCTTCTGTATTTTTTATTTGTCGCATTGACTTTGGCATGTCCTGGCCAACTGCCCGGCTGGCTTAATGTCCTGGCTGGTGTCTGTGGCGCTGGGTTGGCTGTCATCATTGGCTCGTTCATCGACACTTTGCTTTTTAATCAATTTAACAATTTTTTGTCGCTCTTCGGACGGTCGTGAAGGCGCCTGCAGCGTCAAAACTGAGCTCGTTATCAACAACAACAACAACAACAACAACGAAAACAACAACAAGGAGTGGCTGCAAGGATATGCAAAAGTAATTGACAGCTTGCTTCGGCCAGGACTTCTTCTGCTTCTGCTGGCTCGAGTTGCTTTAGCATTTCAATTCCTTGCTTTATTGGCTTTTAGAAATGTTGACATTTGTCCGAGTGAGTGTGCGTGCGTGCGCGTGTGTCTGTGTGTGTGTGTGTGTGTACATTTGCTAATTAGTTTGCCAAAGCGATAACAACAACAGCAACACTTGCATGTGCCAAGGATTTATCCAAAGTCACATAGACCTAAGCATCGCTCAGTTTCAATTTCATTTTCTGGTTATTTTCTTGCTTGTTTTTTTTTTTTTTTTTGCGAATCTTTGTTTTCGTTTCTTTTTGTTTCTTTTTCTCTCTAGTAATTTCGTCTGCCTTGGGCAATATTTGTTGACTGCAAAGTCTGTCTAAAAAGGAAATGAATTCATCCGATAGTTAACTCCTTGTTCTTGTTGTTGTTGTCTGTGCGGCTAATGAAGTTGACTTGCCAGCCAAAATAAAAAACAGAACAGTCAAAGTATTGGCAAAAATATTGAAAAGGCGTTTGGGCCATGTCAACCGAACTCAGCTTGAGCTACCTTTTGAGCTGTGGATGCAGGGAAAGGGCTTGCACGGGCTAGCCGTTCGCTGGATAACAATTATGTGCTTAGCTGGCGCAGACTATTTGGTAAGTGCATACAAATGCCATTAATGCCTAATGAAGTAGCTGGGAGTGCAGAGCCCCAGACTAAGGAAAACAACAAGGCTGGCTTAAATTCTGGACCTGGCTTTAAAGAGACTCTATGCGGAAATTGTATATCAAAACAGATGGTGCTCTTAGAGCTACTTGGTTGAAGAAGTAGTTCGAAGTTGATAAGAATTCCCTCAGATATAAAAGACAGATTTGGGATTGATAGCTTGATAAAAAGAGAAATGTTTTCAATACAAATTCCTTTTGACTTTTCATTATAAGAAGGAGTTTTCCTAGAGCTAGACGATGTAATGGCCAACAAATTAATCGAAGATATGCAAAGTTTCTTGACAATGGCTTCAAAAGTGAAGGAGAGAAAGAGAGACACAGACAGAGGGAGAGGGAGCGAGAGAGCGAGGAGCAATAGAGCGAGAGAGGTAGACAGATATAGTAGAAAACAGAAGAGAGCGAGAGAAAGAGAGAGGGAGAGCGATAGTCTAAGAGAGGGTGAGAGAGAGAGAGAGAGAGAGAGAGAGAGACACAGAAAGAGAGTATGTGACTAGTTAAATAGAAACACGAAGCCTTTACTCGGATTCTAATTCTGATCTATATATAATGGACTATCTAATAGACTATTTACTCTCTTTAAAGATCAAGGTAAGAACTCAGCTGGCCGCTTTCAGCTAGTAAATTTATAAAATCCGTTTTGTATCGCAGCAACAATTCTTGTCGCTGTCAGGCCTAAACGTGGCCTAATGAGCAACTTTGGCTGTCTGTTGTTAGCCAAGTGACAGACAGAGAGAGAGAGAGAAAGACTGAGAGTAGGAGAGAGAGAGAGAGGGAGCGCTAGAATTACTTGGCTAAGTGTTCCTGGGTGACCACTTGCTGTGCCAATCACTGGCCATATCAGTGTCAATTGTTGTCGTTGTCGTTGTTGCTGCTGCTGTTGCCAGCGGACCGCAAGTGCATAATAAACGCATTATAATTGAACAATTTACCAGTTTTTCTATACGACAAGAAATTACATACATTCAAAATAACTTTATCAGCTCAAACATCAAAAGGTAGCAGCAACCACTTGGCTACAGGTTGTTGTTGTAGTTGTTGTTGCTGCTGCTGCTGTTGTTGTTGTTGTTGCGGCAGCAGCAACGCAGTTAAATATTTTCCGCTTAATTTAACAGGAATTTCAATTGACAGACGTGCGCAAAATGTTGCAGCGGCTGCGGTTGCTGTTGTTGCTGTTGCTGCCGTTGTTGTTGTTGGTCTGCCTGGCAACGCATGATTTATGCACTCACTTACACACACACACACACACAGACATGCACTTACACACACGAAGCGCAGCCACGTGGCAGACGGGGGCTGGGGCGCAGTCAATTTCTATTAGGCGCTGACCTTGTCAACATTGTTGCCAGCAACAAACGCGGCCACGCCAGCAACATGCAGCGACGCCGGCAGCGCTGTCGCGTTAAGCGCCGCTAAGTTGACAATTTACTGACAAATGTGTAAATTGCATTTGATCGTGTTGTTGTCTGTTGCTGCTGTTGCTTTTGTTGTTGCGGCTGCTTCGTTAATTTATGCGGCTGGCATTTCGAGAGGCCTACAACGCCAACAGCGGCGGCAACTGCGACGCCAACGTCAACGTCAACGCCAACGCCAACGTCAACGTTAGCAGCAACAGCGACCTTGATCGCAACATTGCGACAGCTTCCGCATTTTACAGTATTCAGTTGCAGTTGCAGTTGCATTTGCCGTTGCTCGTTAACAGTGCTGCCAACTGGCTGGAAAACGCAACGCATGGGCAGCACTCGTTGCAATTAGTTCAACTAATCGAGACAATTGTGAATACATATGCATAGAATTGATTGCAACACAGCTGACTTCAGTTAATAATATGTAGTTATTATATGATACGAGCTAATAATAGAAATAGCACTAAATACAGCCTTAATTAAAGTGCCACAAATATGGGGTAGAGGAACAAGTTCTTTTCCACTGGAAGCTTAGCTTAGCTTACTGTGAACTAGTTCTCCGCTCATCATATTATCCTCTGTGTCTATTAAATAGTTCCTTACTTAAGGTTATGCCTTAGTGAAAAGAAAAAAAACCTTCCAACACTGAAACGATTTTCGTCGAAGTGAGTTTGGCACCCAAAAGGATTTCTTATCGAAGCAATATATAATTTTATATATTATACAAATAAGGTTATTTGAACATTATTATCATCTGTAAAGTGCACTCACCTTATGGGCTCTGATGGATGGGCCCCCTGAACAAGCTAATGTAACGTCCACCAGGCTCCCGTCCTGTAATAATTGACTAAACACCCCTAACAGGTTGGATTGATGATTGTTCCACCTCAAGCAGTATTGCTCACTGCCCATGTCGGTGACAGCTTACGCTGCTGCAAATAGACAAAAGAAATGAAGCAATTATAGATAATCGTAATAAAGATTCAATATAGAGGATATGAATAAATCTCCTTTGGATATGTGCTTTATCTATATGTGTAAGTAAAATATTGTAAAATATAAACAGAAGAGCAGAAGAAGAATGAAAGAACTCAGTTCCAATTGCGCCTTTCTCGCAGTGTACATTTCATTTGAATATTGAAACTGTACTTCATTTCAATTTATTCCATAATATTATCGATAAATATCGACTTCAAAATGTTTCGTGCAAGAAATGCTATATGAGCTGATGTGTAAAATATTTGAAGTAGGAACATTTCTGTCTAGATTTCTTATTTCTTGTTTTTGAATAAAACGGTTTTCATTACGCGCTTAACATTTTTTCGATTTAATTGTTATCGTTATCGATAGGTATCAACATGAAAAGCACAGCGCACAATTTAAGCGAGGCATGAGAACAATTTCTTAATTTAACGTTCCAGCGTTTGCTAATTGAAGACATTGCGTAATATTTGCACACACTCACATACACACACACACACACACATGCATACTCATATCTTATTGCTGCACATTTCGTATCTCTATTGGTAATTAATGGCAAAGCGTGTGGCTGCATTCGCGGCAGCCGTAGCCGCAGCCGCCTGCAAATTAAAAACGGTCAGGGTTCAAAAATGTCACTGACAGCCTCTTGACAGGCAGGTGGACTGCAACTGGCAAAGAGAGGGCGGCCGGAGCGGGGAGGGGCGGGCACTGAGCGGCTGGTGTACTGAGGGCGTGGTATTGCCACAGACCGGCTTGACTTGCAATTTTGTTCAGCGCCGCACAGCAAAATATAAAATATTAAAAAGAAAAACACACACATACACACACACAAATTATGCATAGCTCGGCTTCAAATTGGTTTCTGCTTAACTTAAAGGAAGATATTTAAAGTAAGTTTTCAAAAGAGACAAAAGATATTTCACAAGAAAAACTTGTTAAGCTAGAAATATGTAAAAAGTTTATAAATCAATTTGTGATCATATGTAATAATATTATTTTTTGTTCAATCCGAAATTCAATAAATAAACATCACATTTCATATTAAAAGAAGTTTCTGAAGACTCTTGAAAGCAAGCAAAACAATTCATTTAAGTCTCAAATCGAACTCTAACAAAATTGTTGCAGATATTGTTTCCAGTATATGAAGTACTTACGAGGGCAACAATATATTAAGTTTTATAAAATGTTACATTTATAATAATTAAATATTGTTATAAATAGATAATATGTATTAAATATTGTACTCAAGTAGATGCATACAAGTATGCTGCTGAGACTCTCCAAGAGCTCTTATTGATTTTATTTGAGATCAATTTCAGGCATGGCAAAATTGAAGGCTTCGTTAAGTCAAAGCAATAAATTCGATTCAAATTCATTCGCTGGCCGTGAGCTATACGCACGATATTCGAGCAATCAGCGAAGAAAAATTTAGAAAGAGATCAGCAACAACAGCAACAACAGCGACAACAGCAACAGCAGCAATGAGTACAACAACAAAAACAGTAATAACAACAAGAACAATAAACATTTCCGGCAGTTGCGAGTGTTTGATAGCTGTCTGTCGCAGTTGTTGCTGCTGTTGTTGCTGTTGCTGCTGCTGTTGCTGCTGTTGTTGTTGCTGTTGCATTCAGTCAGCAACAACATTCGTTGGCGCAGCAGCAGCAACAGCAGCGCAAATAATAACGAAGCAATAAACTGTGAATTTATTTCAACAAATAAAACTTTGATTTATTGCGCTACGCACACAGCATGCAACGAGCTGCATGAGTGTGTTCGTGCGTATGCGTGTGTATGTGTGTGTGTATGTGTGCGTGTATCTGGTTAAGTAAAAACATTAACGGCGCACACACACGATAGAAATGCTGGCAAACAGCAGAAGTGGATTGGCCCCAGAGATATTGCCACAGATAACGACAGAAGCAACGATCGGGAATATCGCAAAAAGATCGAGAAAAGATCGATGAAGAGAGAGGTATAGAGAGGCAGAGGGAGAAAGAGAGAGAGGGGGTAGGGGGCTCGGTTACGAACGTATCGTAAATGTTAAATAGGCGAAAAGTCGTGCGAACTTTTACCAGGCCAGACCCGGAGCCAACCAGTTAAATATCAATTTGTGGCCAAACAACAATGCGAAATGTTGCTGCCGAGAAGTTATGGCCGGGACTAGCAGCAGCAGCAGCAGCAGCAGCAACACGCAATGGCCAAAGGTCGCGGCAAGACGCAAATTAAATTTGCATGCAGCAGCGACAGCCAGCAACAGCTGAGCAACAACAACAGGTCGTCACTTAATTAAGAAAAGTTGCTAGCGTCCATGTTGCTGCTGGCATAGAGGGCAATGTTGCTGGCGTGCCAGGTTGCTGCTGCTGTTGCTGTTGCTGCTGCCCACGCATGATTTTTGAATTAGCGCGCTGTGTAACAGCAACTAATATAATTGACAGTTGCTGCTGCTGTTGTTGTTGCTGCTGCTGCTGCTATTGCCTACGTGTTCTGTTGCAGACATCAAACCCTGCACTGCATGCTAAGTAGCTGCTGCAGCTGCCGCTGTGTGGCAGAGAGAGAAAGCGGCATTTTAAATTTGCCTGCACTGTGTGCTGCATGCAATTTGGGTCTGTTAATTGTTGTTGCTGCCGCTGCCGCGATTTATGCCGCTTGCATGCTAATTATGAATGCCAGCAACATGTTGCTGCTACTGCTACTGCTGCTGCTGCAACTGCTGCTGCTGCTGCTTCTGCTGCTCAGCTGACAACTAAATCAGTCAAAGACGGCGACCGTTAATTGCGCAGAAGAACTGAAAACTGAAAAAAAAAAACAGAAGAAACAGCAACCTATTGAGTTTTCATGCAACTTAATGAGCAACAGGAGCAACAGGCAGGCAGGCAGCGTAAGACAGGCAGCAGCAACAATTGCTGATGGGCCTCCCATTGCGCACAGTTTGGGCCAGGGCCTGGCAACTGCTGCCGCTGCTGCTGCTGCTGCATATTCTTCATTTGACGGCACGATTCAAAAAGTTTTCAATTAAGTCGCCGTTGCTGCTGCCGCTGCAGTTGCCGCAGCTCCAGAGTTGTTGCTGCTGCTGCTGCTGCTGTTGTTGCGGTTGCTGCCGTGGCCGCTGCCTTAAAACCTCATTAATATTGAAATTTGTTCGTGTGCATGAGTTATTAGCAATTTTCTAATTAAGCGCCGCTGACGAGCAGCAGCTTAGAAGATTCTCCACTCCCCTAGCCATGCCGCCCCACCGCCCCCCGCCACACACACACAAAAACATACACACAATTTCCAATCGAGAGGCCGCCTCCGTGCGGAGTAGCTGACTCATGCTTGGGCGATCACATGTGAATTTGAATTTGAATGGCGCCGCTGGACCGCTGCACCACTCGCTGCACTTGTCACACCCACAGCACGCGGCACCCAGCGGCTCTCCCAGTGGCTTCTCCACAAAGGCGCCGCCATCGAGGTTTTTGCGGCGCTGATTTATTTATTTATAAGCGTAATTGCCAGCCGACTTATTAGTGGGCCACATAAATTTTCAGCGTCAAGCGCCGCCCGTCGGGCGTGGCATTGTGTTAAAACGCACATAGCCGAGTTCAGCTCAGAGGCGGCTACCAACAAAATAGTCTACTAACGTTTAAAGCATTTTCCATTTTTCATTTCTCTCAAGTTAAGCATATGAGTAGTTAATTTATTTGCCAAAATTGTCGAGTTAGAGTCTAAAGAAAAAAAAGCTAGATAGAAGCTGCAAAATAACGAATTCAAGCTTTAAGGGAGCTTTAAGTGAGCTTGGTGTGAGCTTTAAGTGCCCTTTGAGGAAGCTCTGCGTCATCTTTAAGTTACCTTTAAAGAAACTTTAAGTGAAATTTAAGTGAGCCTTATGGATGTTTTGAGTGTACGTTAAGTGAGCTTTAAAGAAGCTTTGACCGATCGTTAAGATACCTTTAAAGAAACTTTGAGCTTTAAGTGAACACAAAAGCAGCTTCAAATGATCTCTTGGATGAGTCAATTGGGTTAGCGTTAAGTGAGCTTTAAACAAGCTTTAAAGAAACTGTGGATGATTCTTAGATCTGAAAGATTGAGGAATCTTTAAATGCGAGAAATCAGCTTTTAGTGAGCTTCAAAGAAGCTTTCAGTGAGACTAACACCATGCAAACATGTGGTTACATCGCCATTTGGTTAAGTGTTGAAAAACAAATGAAAAATAACGGTAAAAAATAACAGAACCCTTCTTGGCGAAGCTTGAGATATATGCAGATGTCTTCAAATCATGAATTAATTATGCAAAAACGATTTTAATTAGATTGCGTGTGATGGACAACAAGAGCAACAAATAGCTAAGTTATTTAAATGTCTGATTGTTGTTGTTGAATGTTAAATAGCTTTGCAACACTGTTAATTGCATTGTCAATCAGAGCTGCTTGGAATTCTCAACAAGTTAAGGCTTTGCATAAAGACGAACAGGCATTGATCACTGAGTCTGCTGACGATCGAAATGGCAATAACGTAATTGTATATATCTATTCTGTAGTAGGCTTTATTATGTGTATATCTATCTAGTGCTTTAGTTTTGAAGCTTATAAATAAAAAAATTCTACGACTGACTTGATCAGCTTTGTGTGTGTGTTTTGGGGCTAACAGCAGGCAACAAGCAGCTATTGTGGTCAGTGGGCAATCGCTCGATGGCGATCTGCAAGACCCACACAAAGATGCACAAAAGCGATGCCAGCGGAACCGCCAGTGCCACGAGACAGTGACATTGTCGGCGGACGGCGGAGCAGCAGCCAAGCAGACACTTGACTGATGATGCCAAGTGGTTGCAGCAGCAGCAGAAGTAGCAGCAACGCTTCTTCCACTGTTGCAGGTGTATGGGGCTGAAGGGCAGCTGGGTGCGCGCAGCTCGGAGAGGGGGCGACTATATATGCATATATATGTATATTTGTATGTATATATGCGTGTGAGTACGCCTACGTGCGGGCCAAAACGATGGCGGCACATTTTAAATCAAAAAGAAGGGCGCACGACGCAGTTGTTGTTGCTGTTGTTGCTGTTGTTGTTGTTGTTGTTGCCGCGCCTTGCGAGCTGCTTTGCCACGTCGATTATTAATTGCAACATGCAGCAGTTGGATTTTGCCGCTACAGCGCGGCAACGCTCTAGACGCTGCATGAGAAACAGTTGCAATTTTTGTTTCGTTTCAACATTGCCGCCGCATTGCGATTATCATAATGCTGCCTGCGTTGCAGTTGTTGCTGTTGTTATTGTTGGTGTTGTTGTTGCTGCTGTTGCTGTTGTGCCGTTGTCGATGTGAATGATGATTATTTTGATAAGTTGCGCAACATGTTGCAAGGCATGCTGCATATTATTGTGATCAAAGGCTCTCCTGGCATGTTAATTGCTCTCGCTCTTGCCCCAGCAACAATGTTGCCAAGGTGTTGCCGCGCTGTCGCTCCAAATTGCCGCTTGTCACTGGTTGCCTGCCGCACGGAAGTTGCTGACCAACAGCGGCTGCAGCAGCAGCAGCAGCAACTGCAACTGCAACAACGACTATGATTATAAACGCGTTATTGATTTATTAATGCGTTGTCTAAGCTGGTGAAAGGATTTCGCTTTGGGTGCTGGTCATAAATTTCAAAGCATTTAAACTGCTGCTTCCTGCGTGGCTTTCTATTGTTGCCACTCGCTGCAAATGCTCTTGCTGTTGCTGTTGCTGATTGTTGTTGCTGCTGCTGCGTGGCGGGTTCAAAGTGGCAAGCGTTGCCGCAATTCTCTCTATGCGACTGGGCAGCTGCCACACGCCCACGCGCTGGACAGTTATATACGAGCACAAAAAGAAAAAGCAACAAAAAAAGGGCGCGCGCTTGCAACATGTTGCACACACAAAAAATGCAAAATTATTACCCAAAATGATTAGCTAGGGTGTGTAGTGTGTGCGTGAGTGTGTGCGTCTGTGTGTGTTGCTGCTTAGCTGCTTTAAGCTACAATTGCCACATTTAAATGCAACTGCTGCTCGCTGCTGTTGCTGCTGCTGTTGCTGTTGTTACCGTTGCTGCTGTTGCTGCCACCTACAATATGTATGGCTTTGGTGTCGCCTTTGTGGCACGAACATGACTTTTGGTGGCGCATGCGTGTTGCCTGGCAGTTTGTTGCCATTGCTGCTGCTGCTGTTGTTGCTGTTGTTGCTGCGCCTGTTACGCTGATTTACTGGCCAGTTGCTGCAGATAAGCCATAGACAAACAATGCAGTTTGCATTTTTATACACACAATTTGCAGTTATTTGTGGTCAGACGATAAGCAGCAGCAGCCACAGCGGCAGCAGCAACAACAAGTGCATGTCGCTGGCGTGCAGCAGCAATTTTATTGACATATAGCTGCCATAAGGGGTCAGCAATCGAAATGCAATTAAATTAGACGTACAATAACAATACAAAACTGGAGCAAATACAACAACAGCAACAACAGCAGCAACGACAACAAGCAGCAGCGGCCAGCCTTGGGCCAAAGACGATTGCTGTGTATGTTGTTGTCGTTTTTGTTGTTGCTGTTGCTGTTGTGTTTTTCGGGCACTAGATTTATATTATTAGCCAATTGTTGCCATGATGAAACGGCATAAAGCTGTTTGTTTGCAGTTGTTGTTTTTGTTGTTGTTGTTGTTTTTGCGTGCCGAATGCAAAGCATCAAAAGAAAACGTCGGTTCTTTTTTGTTGCTGCTGGTGTTGTTGCTGTTGTTGTTGTCGTTCGCTGCTGTTGTCGCCGTGCGCACATTGCGAAATGATCGTTTTCAATTTTCATATAAACATTTGTTGCTGTTGTTGCCTTCACCTCGTTGCCGCCGCAAATCGTTGCACGTTGCCGTTGCAATTATTTGCTGCCATTGCGCGCATTGCGCAAATCGTCAGCGACAGCAGCAGCAGCAGCAGCAGCAGCAGCAACAGCAGCAGCAGCAACTGTGACAGCTACGTGCCAAGACCACCCCAATAGTCATTAAACTTTAATAAGCTAGGGATCGTTGCGGTTCTTGTTGTCGTTTATTATTGTTGTTGTTGCAGCAAACGGTTTTGACACCGCAGCAACACGCAGCTGCAATGTGTAAATGCTACTGTTGTTGTTGCTGTTGCGTTGTTGTTGTTGCTGTTGTTGTTGTTTTTGTGCTTGTTGCTGAGCCGCTCGTTTGTCAAATGAGCAGCATTCGCTGTTGGCTTATAAAGCGGCTTGGCTTATGCACAGGATTAACACAAATTGCAACTCAAAACTAGGCTAGTATGTAGCTAGTATGCAGCAGTGAATTAAATGCCAAGTGATCCAATAAAATACCATATGCTGATTTGGATCACTTAAAATACCAACAATAGTTAAAGCCAAAAGTGAGCTTATCCTATACGAATTTGACTCTTGTATAATTATAAATATAAATACTAATAGCAATAAGTAACTGGTATTTAATACCAAAAAAATACTTTTCTGCCAAGAAATTGTATATATAATTAAACATATATTTATTCACATGCATACAAAACTAAAATACATGAATTATTTACTATTCCAAACTATTTCCACTTGACATTCTTACTTTGATTTGAAGACTTAGTCTTAAAGTTTTAATATAAAAATAAAAAAATACTAGTTTCTGCGGAAAGAGAACATTTTTGCGCTGCTCGCTAGACTTTAACTGCAGCCGAAAGATCCATCAAAATTGGACAGCAGCAGCAGCAGCAGCAGCTGGATGCTCCACTTGGACAACTGGACAAGCAGTGCAACAACAACAGCAACAACAACGACAACAACAACAACAACAACAAGAGCAATAGCAACCGCCAGGAAGCCGTTTAAATGTTAGCAAGACGCCGGCTGCGAGGTGCATAACTGCAGTTCGTGGCACAAACAATTTCCGGGGGCCGCATCTCGGTTCTGCAGATTCAAGTATTCAAGTGAGTGACTAGCATTTAATCAAGAGCAATCAGTTGCGGCAGTCGCAGTCGCAGTCGCAGTCGCACCAGCAGCAGCAGCAGCAGCAGTAGTCGGGCGAGCGGGGCAGCAACAATAATTGCTGTTTGCCTTTGTTGTTGCTGCTGCTTTGGCCACGTGCTCCATTTGCAATTGTTGCTGGCAGCAAAGTTATCAACATTTGAGCGACGATGACAACAACAAACCCAGCAGCAGCAGCGACAGCAACAACATTGCATTGATATGGCACACGCAATGCCCATTTGTCTGGCATCTGCCACACACACACACGCGCACGCACACTCGCACACACATTGATATTTTGATAAATGGCAGCAACATGTTGCTGTTGCTGCTGCTGCTGAGCCGCAAAAAAGATTTATGATTATTGCTTTGTAATTTGTGCTTAAAATATGTGCCGCCTATGCAGCATTCAATGTTGTCGTTGTTGTTGTTGTGGACATGGTTGCGCATAAAAATCAATTAGTCTTCCCCACCCCTTACCAAAAAAAAGAAAAAACAACAAGCAACTGTTGAAAATTTGCCTTCACAAATGCAT
The DNA here is from genome assembly GCA_037075305.1 of Drosophila kanekoi. Taxonomy (NCBI): domain Eukaryota; kingdom Metazoa; phylum Arthropoda; class Insecta; order Diptera; family Drosophilidae; genus Drosophila; species Drosophila kanekoi. The sequence continues at coordinate 3,039,014 of JBAMCE010000290.1, forward strand.
AAACAATAAATGTTGCTGCCGTGGCCGTTGCAATTGCTGATGATGGCATGCAGCAGCGCCACCTATCGGCAGTTAAATTGATACCAGCTACAGCAACAACAGCAGCAGCAACATTAACAACAAGCAACAAGAGTCGCTGCCTTGTCAGCTGTAAGCAGCCAATTAATGTTGCTGCCGTTTGCAGTATTAGACGCAACAACAACAGCAACAGCAACAGCAACAGCAACATGTTGCCAACGTTGCATGCAGCGCAATTTATTAATGAGATTGCCCAGTTGATTGCAAAAAAAAAAAAATAAATTGTATGCCACATGCATTGTTGTTGTCGCACGCATAGCAGCACCAGCAGCAACAGCAGCAGCAAGTTGGCACGGCAGCAACATGTTGCCACTGCCAGCGGGTGTTGCACATTTATTGAGCGCTTATTAGCTGTGCGTGCCCGCCGCAGCCCCAAATGAGGTGTCAAATGACAATGCAGCCCGCAGCACTGCAAGCGGTGCATACAAGGGTAGGGCGGGGTGACAGGCAATCGAAGACATGTTGCCCCCGGGCGCTGACGTTGACGCAGCTGGCGCGTATTAAGGTCAAAGAGCGATCGCAATCGCAATCGGATCGTGTCGCCCCAGCTGTCAAACTCAATTCGCCTCCGCAGACAGCACAGTACAACAACACACAGCACACACACACACGCAACAAAAACAACGCATGCAAAGGTCAGCCAGCTGCCTGCCTGGGGGCTGTCTTGGCTTCCCAAAGATTGTTCCAGTCTGGCTTTAAGGCTCAACGTGTTGCTGCTGTTGCTGTTGTTGCTGCTGTTGCTGTTGTTGTTGCTGTTCCCCCGCTTAGCATCATAAAAATGTCAAAGCTTTATTTGCAAGCCTCTTTGTTGTTGCTGTTGCTGGGCGGCTAATTGGCGTGTCATTGCCTGCAACGTAGGCATAAATCTGTTATTTTATACCCGCATGTGCAACACGGCGCATGAGTAATGTGGCCGCAACTCCGTAACACTCAAAAAAATGAAAACAAAAAACAACTGCAAATATATATATATATATATAAAAAAGCGCCGCGAAATAAACAAACGCCTCAGCATTCCCTTTGGGCTGCCAAGAAATCCATTAAACAACGGCCAAAAACTGTCATGTGGCAAATTCGAGATAACTGAACTTTTCCAAAGCAGCAATAAAATGTAAAAGAAAAAAAAATATATTTAACTATAGTTCTACACAGAAATTTAAAGGCTTAGTGCTGTTATAGTGTTGGAAAACGTTTGTTGCTGTTCAAATAAATGCTTGCGTACAGTTGATCCATGTAGATCGGCCGTGTTAAGCAGTGTGAGTGTTGTTCAACTCATTAACTGTATGCATTTAATTATTGTACAACACTGCTTTTTGTTAAGGTATTTAACTGACGTTCATCTGGAGATTTGACAGATTGTAATTTGATCTGTATTCGTAAATTATGTCATTATGAGAAGAGGTTGACAGGCTGACAGTACTAAAGCATTTTCCAACACTGTTATTTTCCTGAGCTATTCCACGTTATTTATGGTCGCATTTGAAAGGTGCTTTTTATGGTCATAAGTGAATTTATGAAGCTACTAGAACAATTATTTGACCTAATGCTCCAGTAAACGTTGATTTTTGTCGCATTCAAATTGAGTTAATAAAAGCGCATGTAAATCATTTACAATATAAATCACTCGAGCGACAACAGCAAGAAAAACTAACAAAACTCTTACGAAAACTCAAAAAAATAAAATAAAATTATTTAATGTCATTTGGCTAAAAATAGCCAAAAACTAACGAGGTTTAGCGTGGTAATAAAAAATGCCGTTTGGCCAGGCTCTAAAAATACCACAAAGCAAAAAAAAAAAAAAAAAAAAAAAAAAAACGAAACTAAAGTAAAGTAAAGCCTCAACTATGTGCGCCCGAGCTGCAAACTGTTGTTAATACAATAATGGAACGCGCTCTGTTATAATATTTACAGCGCTTTGCATTAACTAACGAGCTCGGAGGCAACACACGAACCGGTTGCAACAGGCAGCAGCAGGCAGCAGGCAGCCAACAGGCAACAGGTGTGCATTATGGGTTCAGCTGGGCGAGTAGGTGGGGCGAGGGGGAGGGGAGGGGCTGTGCAGTGCCGACTGTGGGGGAGCTTATCAAAATGCAGGCAACACAACGCGCAACTTTCACTCGCCCGCTGCTGCTGCTGCTGCTGTTGTTGCTGCTGCCCACACGCTAATTGCGGCAAACAAACGCACGAAAGGAACGCGCAATGTGGACCACCAACATGCAACGTGCAACATGCCACTCACTCACTTAAAAAAGAAGCAGCAGCAGCAGCAGCAGCATAAAGAAATAGAGTTTCGCTCGGCACGGCCCATAAACAAATAAACACTTGACTTGATTGTGGCCATGGCCAGCAGATTTGCAGCAGTTGCTGCTGCTGCTGCTGCCGGGCTGTGGCATTGTCATTGGAGACGCGACTTGCCCAAATCAAATGAAGTGTAATTTATGCAAAATGTGGATCAGGCTCAGTTTATGAGAGAGTGTGCCCAGTAGCGGCCGAGAAAGCCCACGCCACATCATTCATGCCACAAACGTCACAGCACATAGCAATTATGGGCCACAGCTCAAGTGCAGCAGTTTGCAGTTGCAGTTGCAGTTTGCAGTTGCAGTTGCAGTTCGCAGTTCGCAGTTGCCGTTGCCGTTGCCGTTTGCCTTCGCAGTGTTGCAATAATTTCAACGTCGCCACAAATCTGCCAACATAATTTTGTTATTTCACTGCCACTTTGTTTGACGTGCAAATGTTTGCCTTGGCTGCAACATATGCAGTTGCAACAGTTGCAGGAGCCGGCGCAGGCAGCACATCCTGCTTGCACCCAGATGATTTTTCAATTTGTGCAGCCCAGCCAAAGACAATCAGCAACCGCAGCAGCAGCAGCAGCAGCAACTGCAGCAACTCGCAGACTCTCAGACTCTCGACTGTGGAGTCCCTCTCGGGGGCTCTTGCGGTCATAAGTAACTTTAAATTATGATGAAAGTAATTTTCTGCTTCAGTAGCTGAGCCGGGGCTGTTCAGCGTCAGCGTCGCTTGATTTACGCGCCAAGCCAACAGCAGCAGCAGCAGGAGTATGCGGTGCAGGGTGGGTAGGAGGTGTGGGGTGTACTGCAGCGGGAGGAGGCGTTGCCCGTTGCGCACTTTTGAATTGGGGCCACACTCTGCTATTGTCCGTTGAGCAGAGTTTTTTTTTTTTTTGCCGCTGCTGTTGCTGCTGCTGTTCAATAGCTTTGCCCAGTCCAGGCCACAATTTTTTATGTCAGCCAACAACAACAGCAACAGGTTACAAAAAACAGCCAAGTGTAAATTAAGTAATTGCCTGGCAGTAGCTGCTACCGTTGTCATTAGGACAGACTTCAGTCAAAAGCCGATATATATTAAGACGGGAAGCAGCAGACATTGAAAAACGTTTTATAGGGAAGGGGCGCGGGTACGAGTGCGGGGCTTACGGCTGCAGCAGTGCTTGAAATAGCCGTGAACTCTGTGCTTAACCTGCCAAACTGATGATCATGAAAATGAAACGTAGAGAGAGGAAGAGAGTGAGCGAACGAAGCAAAGAGAGCGGAAGAGAGCGAGAGAGAGTGAGAGAGAGAGAGCGAGAGAGAGAGAGAGAGCGAGAGAGAGAGCGAGAGGGAGGGAGAGAAAGCGAGAGAGAGATAGAGAGAAAGAGAAAAAAAGATTAAGAGAAAACTATATGAAACTGTGAATAGCTCTTCGTACTGGTTCTGCGTACAGTACGACAAAAATAAGGATTACGATAAAGACTATTCTATAAATACGATATAATTAAATAAACATTTATAACATCTATTACCATACACGACTCATAAGCCAACACGATATATAATAGCATAGTATACGACATAATAGTTCGTTATACGTTATACGTTTACGATATTCTATATTCAAATATATTTTGCTTATGGTATTAGACATATGCTCCGATATCGTATAATCTATAAAACTATCCAACACTTCATGCTATACGTGACATGTTACGATATACGATACGTTAAACGATAAGTTGATCAATATACTTGACCATACACCATCAATAGGCTGAACGACAATACCATTTGATAGAGACATTTACCATATACGATATGATGCGATGAATTATACGATAATATATAATGCGGCACACTAAACGATTCAACTATTATGGACAATTGAATGCACAATATATATTTTACGTTAAAGCATACGATATTCCTTAAGGCTAAAGGAATGCAACAGACATATGTTAAATACGATAAAGCAGAGATAAGGAGAGGGAGTGCACAAATCTAACAAAGCTTAGACACTATAAAATGGGCGGTCGCAAATACGATATACACAGAGTATGATTGAATCTAAAAAAGTTTGATTGGGACAGCCGAATGATGTAGTGCAAAGTACAAGTTTGACAAACTGTTTAATTTGGGCAGGTCTCACTGTATTTGTGCGTGTGAATGGGCTGAATGTCAAAAGATTTGAATGTGGCATACAATGGTTCGATATTGTCTGTTGCATAGTTCAGCTGGAGTTTCCCCCAAACACAAAACGGAAATGCAATGCAATTCAAATCGCTTGCAAATTATTCAAAAGGTCTTTGGGGACGAAGTGCGGCGAGCGGGGAGGGGAGGGGGGTTGGGGAGAGGCGTTGCCCGCGGCCAAAAAGCGTTTTATGCAACGTAATAGCCCAAACACAATTAACAGTTATTCATAATCATTTCGAATGCAACTCAAATGCTAAATCGAGATATGCAAATGAACCGCAAGCCAAAGCCGAACTCGTAGTCGCAGTCGCAGTCGCAGTCGAAGTCGTAGTCGTAGTCGAGTTGCTGCCCCATGAAAATTAAGATCAATTTTCAGGCAAGCAAATCAATACAATAACAGCGCACCAGCAGCAACAGCGGCAACAGCGGCAACAGCAAGTTGCCGCACAGCCCCGCAGCAGCAGCCCAATGGACACGGGACATTTCAATTGCTGACCAATGGAGCAGCAGCTGTTGCTGCTGCAGGGACAATATCGTTTTGCGAAGCTTGTTATATCTTTGAATACCCTGCAACTAATTCAAATAACCGAAACGGTTAACTCAACGAGCCTAGAAGATATACATTTATATATTAATCGGATTGGCAGCTGAGTCGAAATAACCCAATTTGGTCTTGTATCTGCTTTTTGAAGTGTATTTTACATGTAAAAAACACAATTCAATATTTATCGATATATTGGGTAAGATTGATAACTACCGATTTGCTTATACGATGCATATCGGGCTAAGTATAATCGTTTCTCGCAAGCAATCGACTATCTAATCGATAAACAAGCTTTCGAAAGCCATCGACTATCTTTTTCTAACCGATGAATATCGTTGTAATCGATGATTATTTGGTTAAATCAATACATACTGATTTGAATCGATAAATATCGACCAATTTTGATTGGAATCAATGAATATACATTTCAACAGATCCTTTACTTAATCAATTGGCCCTTTTTTGGTTTCTATATTGTTTTTTTCAAGAGCTATAGTCTTCTTTTATTTTATATTACGTATACCCATTTAAGAATGGGTTTCGTTTAGCTTTAAAATCTTTTTTGGTTTAAGCTCCTTTCGTAGATCGTAGAACTTGATCATTAGAAGACCCAAGTACACTATCTCGCAGATCATATTTTATGGGCGTATTTTAAAGGATATCTCTTAGTCGAGCGCTCTAGCGGCTAGTTTGCCTAGTTGCCAACAATTTAAAAGCAATTTGAGGCAAGTAAGCGCGAGGGTTTTGCGCTGCAGTTGGGCGTTTGTGTGGGGAGTTTGTTGTGGTCAGTGTCGGTGGGGAGGGCAGCGGGCAGGGCGGATGGGTGGTTGGTTAGTTGGTCAATTTTCATTGATTTGGGCGAACGCTCGTTGAATTTGCATTTTTTGAGAGTCTCCGCAGCAAAGTCGTGTGTGTGTGTCAATTCTTTTGGTGTCAGATTTCAATTTCGTTTGTTCGGTTTTCATTGCGTATTGTTGCTGTAAGGCAACAACAACAGCAACAGCAGGGGCAACAACAGCGGCAGCGGCAGCAACAACAGCAGCAACAAGCATTGGCGGCATTTTTACAAAAGCCGCCGCCGTTGCAAGTTTATTAATTCATTTCGCAGCAGCAGCAGCAGCAACAGCAACAGCAGCAACAGACTTGCACGGCAGCAACTGTTTTGAGTCAGCGGCAGCAGCAACAACAACAAATTGTCATCCCCCGCGGCTCGTTTTCCATGTGAAATTTGCATTTTCTATGTGATCTTATATTTGTTGTTGTAGTTCTTCTTGTTGTTGCTGTTGCTGTTGCAGGCTCCACACCTTTGGCGGCTGCCGCTGCTGCCGCTGCATTTGGCCATTGTGTTGATTTATGCACACATTTTGTGGTCATTTCTCTATGGCCAGTCGTCAGCAGCAGCAGCAGCAGCAACAGCAGCAGCAACAGCAGCAGCAACAACAGCCGCAAAATGTGACAGCCTTTAGCCAAAATCAGCCAACTGCATATGTATATACATATATATATATATGTCTATATAAATATATGTACATGTGTATCTGTGCGCTTGTATCTATGTATCTGTATCTTTATAACTGTGTGAACTTTTTACAAATTGTTTTAATTTGGCTTTGGTTATTCGTTGCTGCTGCTGCTGCTGCTGCTGCTGCTGCTGCTGTTCATATTTATGCTAATGTTGTTGCTGTCGTTGTTGTTGTCAAGCCTTTTGGCCAACCTGAATAGCTGTTTAAGGCAATTTTTACCTGCGCTGCAATTTGGTTGCATTTTTCGAAGTCGCACAAAACTACGCCAGTTAGCCCCAAAAAAAGGTACTTTAGAACTCACCTGCAAAGAGATGAAAAAAGGAAATAAATTAAATTTCAATAATGAACATTACGCAAACGATTGTTAAATGATTAGAATATGCTTGTACAACGAATTATATATAACAATTTTATGACTTTTTCAATACTTTTATCAATTGTTTAATTCTTACAATTGAACAGGAATTTTTTTTCGAGAGCTCTTCAAGAGTTTTTCGGATACATTCAATTTGTTGCCTTGAGCTTTACACAAAAGCTAGATAAAAGTATCATTCCATGAATCAATCCAGCCGAATTGAACCCTCACTCAACCTCAAACTGCAACAGCTGTCAAAACAAAGAGCTGAACCGAACTAGATTTAATATAGAAACAAGTCAGAATGCTCTAGGCGGGAATGCCCGACTAGGGGATACCCTGCCAACACCAAATGCAGCCTGTGGTAAGGGGGAAAGGGAGAGTAGGCTTTCGGTAGCTATAAAATGAAAGAAACTTGAACTGTTAAGTATCTGCATACTATTCCAGAAGCTAGATAATCAAACCGTCTTTGGAACAAAATGAGTTGAAACAACTCTTTGTATCACAATCAACATCATAATTATCAACAGAATCATCAGCGAACATCTTGCAACACGCACTGAGCGCAGACCCAAGGAAAGGCATCGCCCATGCCACAATGCGAGAAAGCGATAAACGCGGGGAGAGCGGGAGGGTGTAGAGCCCGGCCCAAAATGCCAGGCAAGCTAAAAGTTATGGTTTTCATTAGGCCCGTCCGGCGTATATAGAGCTGACCGGCACAAACACAGTTAACACACACCCGCTAATCTGGGCACATAACTTAGCAGCGGACGCGAAATGCGGAAGCGGCTCAGAAACGTTGCCACTTTCTAAAAACAAAAAGCAAAAACTGAAAAGCTGAAAAGCTGAAAAGGCCAAGAAAAGCCTCAAGGAGAAGGCCCGGGAAGCGCAGCTTGAGCAGCAGCTCGGGGGAATGGCCTTATCAGGTCGCCCCGAAAATAGCAGCGCGTAATCGAAATTGCGCATCGTTGAGGCTGCAGCGATGCGGCATGCGGCATGGGGCATGCGGCATGTGGCAGCAATTGGAATTCGATTAAGGCGGCCAGGCAAAATGCAATTAGAGGGTGGATGCGTTATTAATGTGGAGCGATGCAGCCACAGCTGAAAATATTGATAGAAACCATAGACATACAAACAAATTCACATACATACATACATACATCTATATATATATACATACATCTATATATATATATACATACATATAGGAATATATATGTGCGAAAGACTTGTCTTAGGCATGCGGAAGCGAAAAGCGCCAAAACGTCAGCAAAATGTGCGAAAAATGGCTTTAAAAAAATATAAAAAGGAGCTAAAAAAAAAAGACGCCAACACGCGCCAACAAGCACTTGATAGCCAGGGCAAGGTACGTGGCGGGGGTGGAGGGTAAACGGGCTCTATATTAGATTGCCAAGTGGGAGGTGTTCGCAAACACACACACACACAAACACTCAGGCAGAGCTAACAAGCCTCGGCCAACTCTGGGCCTGTATTTAATGAAAACGCATTAAAGCTCAGCCAACGCTCAGTAGGCGTTGCAGGCAGCAGGCAGCAGCAGCAGCAGGCAGGCAGAAGGCAGGCAGAATGCGGGCGGGCGGGCGGTTGGCAGCGGAAGCTGCCAGCCTGGCCAACTGGCAGTGGGTGTGCCAGGCAGCGCCATTGACGCAAACGCCGCGCAGCAAGGCAAACCGAAGACGCTCGAGTTGACAGTGCTGCCAACTTGCCAAAAAGTGAGCTGAGCAAAAGGATGGACTAACATGATATTCGTAGAAATAATTAAATAATAAAAAAAGTTTGAATAAGAATTAATAAATAACTAATAAATTAAATAAAATAAAATCCTTTAACAAAGTTAAAAGCAAGCCTTAAAAAGGGTTTTTTTTTTGTCATTGATAAAATATGCAAAAATCATAATAGTACAATTGAATCGAAGTTAATTGTGAAGACATTTTTAAAGTATATACAAAGGGTCTCCCTGATGATTCTATGCTACACTATGCGTTGAAATTTTAAAGCAAATTGGCAGCACTGCGCGCTGCACATTCGATTCTTTTCGTTTCGTTTTGCTAGATGCTGCCTCTGGCTGCTCTACGCTGCGATGATTGTCAATTTGCTCGTCCAATGCTGGCGACGGGTTTATCGCTTATTGTCATCTTGGGGCCGGCTAATTAGAAAAACACGTGAGCACGCACAGCGCTGCGTAGTTGTCATAATTAGAGAAAAGAGCGAGAAGCAGCTAGCAAGGCGGACAGAGAGAGAGAGGGTGGGGAGAAGATGGGCTGAACAGAGTGCAGATCAGTTTGGTGTTTGAATATTGCTGCGAGATAGCGACTGGGCGACAATTTGCTAGATTGATTAGGCGTCCAGCCTATATGCCCCGATGTTGCAGCCAGTAACCGGTTGGGGCAATTAATGCCTTAAATGCGGTTGCCTGGTGTGGCATTGTTAATTAATAAAGCGGCGCGAATGAGCTGCAACTAGAAAAACAAAAAAAATGCCGAGAGAGAGAGAGAGAGAAGCTCAGGCTGTGGCCAGTTGCAACAGGCAGTGGCAGGCAGCTAATTGTTAATGCAAAAATCGTTGCAAGTTAGAAAATCAATTTTTACTTTAATGATCTGGCAGGCAAGTGCTTATTAAAGCGCATCCATCGTCAACATCAGCTTTCAGGGTTGTCCAAGTTGTTGCTGCTGATGCCAGCAGCCAGAAGCCAGAAGCCGCCTATAATTAAGCGCCACAAATGGCAGCAAGTCTCGCACTCTCCCTCTCCCTCTCTCTCCCCATGTATCTCTCTCGTTCTCTTTCATACCGTTAGCGGGTGTAAAAAACAGCAAATGAGTTGCCATAAATTATTATGATTGCAACTGCTGCAGCAGCACAGCAGCAACTGTATAATGACATATTGCCAGCCGATTGACAAATGCTGCAGCGCCAAAGAAAACGCTCAGAGGCCCAAAACCGTGGCCAGAGATGTGCACAGATTGGCAAACCTGCAATCCAAGTGCCAACTGCCATTGGGATTGCCTATTTTATTATTATAGGCCACGGCCATGGCTAGCGCTTAGCCAATGCATGCATGACACAGGCCAGGCGGCCGGCCACAGTGGCTGCCAAAAGCAGCTGCCGCATCTACCACAACCTGACAGCGTAGCTTGGCAAGCTGAAAATGCCATGTTTTCTACGAGTTTATATTTAGATCAAAGCTGCAAAAGCCGGTTTCGCTACACCGAATTTCGTATATGCCATGAAACGAACCTTTCAGCCGAACCGCATCACATTTGTATATCCAGTGTAAGCATTGGGGTTTGTGGAAGATCTGGTTCACGAACCGAACCTTAAGACGAGGCTCATGAATCGAAGCATAAAAGACGTTTGTTTCTTGTGGATTTTGAAAGGTATTCATAAAGCTCAACTTTGATTTCATAAAGAACTCTGGAACTCTTTCAAATCAATGAGAAGGTGAGGAACAGGAAAGATTAAATACCCTTGCAGACAGATATATGAGAATAGCTCAGCACGAAAATGCAGATTCTGTTGAACATATCTTCGAAAACAGAATATTTTGCCATATAAGCTCCTACTTTTCCACCAATCTATGCTATAGGAGCTATATGCTATAGTGGTCGGGGCACATACATAATATAAACAAGTAAGAGGTTCTAGTCGGGTGCTTCTGACTGGGGAATACCCTAAGTCCAACATCTTCCAACACCAAATGCAGATATAAGTATATACTATTCTAGAAGCATGTCAAGTTTTGTGACACTAGCTCTTATTATTTACAAAAATTGCTCAAAAAACAGGATGTCGATATCGATTTTTATCGATTGCTTGGAAACGGTTTAGGTTATCGATTATCGGAAACTCGATCTGCGTAGGAACTAGAAGGACCTACAGACAGACGGACATGGCTAGATCGACTCGGCTGTTGATGCTGATCTGGAATTGTTATGCTTTATGGAGAGACGTCTCCATTTATGGGTTACACATTTTCTTTTTAGGCATGTTATGTATTATTTTCATCAAGTTTGCTCAGAATAATATGTTTTGTCTTAAATATTGTCATATCCTGGCAATTGTAATATAAGGTATAATTCTTGATTTAAGGCCAAACTAACTGAAGATTGCAAGCCAACATTTTGTGGAACTTAAATGTCAAAGCGAATTTAATTGTGCTTAGTTTGGAAACTTAAGATTTATACTTTTATTTACTGCAGCAAAGCATAAAGTAATCTTGGCTTATTTTTCAGCACATTGATCAAGTCGAACTGGTATCAAATATATATTCTTTTTTGGCCTACCGCCTGCTCCGAGTGCTTGGAGTACGCCATGGCTTGACCACGCCCCACGAGCCAGGCAGTCAATGTCCGCACGCCCCCAAAATAAAAAAAAAAAAACATTCCGAAAACCAACAAAACTGCGGCCGTGGCCCAAAGCCAATGCTTGCAATTGCTTTATATGAGTGTGTGTTTAGATAAGTGTGCGCAAGTGTGTGCGTGTGTGTGTGTGTGTGTGTTAGTGTGTTTAGGAGGCGTGGCAGTTGTTGCTGTTGCTGTCGCTGTGGCGGCGCCTGCCACTGCTGGCCAAAGCACTATAATTAAGCCATGCCGAGGGCATTTCTGAATGGTGCCACAAGAGCGCAAAAGTCAGGTCGAATGGAAAGGGTATATGTGGAGTGCAGAGCGGTGTGTGTGTGTGTGTGCGTGTGTGTGTGTGTGTATGTGTAGGGAAACGCATTTCAGCTGCGACCGCAAAGCGACAACTTCCTTCTAACCCAAATTGCGCCTTTTCTAAACTTTATGCAAAATGCTAAACAATATCCGCAACGCGTTGTCAACAAATGACATGAAATTGGCAACAGCAACAGCAGCAACAGCAGCAACAACAGCAACAGCAGCAGCAGCAACCACGACGAGCACATTTCCGTTTCAAGCAATTTCCGCGACGCTCTCTCGACTTGCCTGGCATCGAGTGTCATTTGATTGGTAAGCAATTTACGCAGGCGACAGCAACAACAACAGCAGCAGCAACAGCAGCAGCAGCAACAACAACGACCCTGACCCGCAGCAACATGTTGCATGTTGTGTGCCCCGCCAGCAGCAACATGACTCAAGTAGCGAAATTTGTTTCATTTTTTCATTATTTTGTTGCTTTTCTTTTTGATCTCGCAGCCATCAAATGCTGATGTTGCTGCTGTCGCTGGCAGCATCCGTTTGCCGATTTGTATATCTAATTTTTATAATCTCTAAAGCATGTTAGCCGCATTCGATATGCCAGCAGCAGCAACATGTTGCAGGAAATCAAGTTGGTCAGCGGCTGCCTCATTTAAATGCGTGCAGCAGCAACAGCAACAAGAACAACCGGCGGCACGTTTAGCAACGCATGTCAACGCAACACAACAGCAACATCATAATCATCATCAGCAGCAGCAGCAGCAGCAGCAAAGCGTACTTTGTAATTAACACACAGCTTGCTTCCGGCAACACAAACCACAGCAACAACATACAACAACAGCAGCAGCAGCAGCACAGCAACGAGCAGTGCAACAAGTGCGTGCAGCAAACATGACATGTGACATGTGTTGGCTAGCGGGTGGCCAGCAAACGCGACATCTTCTAGCTGCTGGCGCTGCACCTGAGCAGCAACAGCAGCAACAGCATCAACAGCAACAACAGCAACAACAGCAACAACAGCAACAACAGCAGCAACAACAGCAGCAGCATCGAATGACGAATGACAAGACATGCAAACGAGTTCGGTCCTGTGGCTGTGCCTGGGCACGGCTCAGACGTTGACAGTTTAGGCCTGGCCATGGCCAAGATGTCACTTTTCATTAGGCAGCTGCTGCTGCTGTTATTGTTGCTGTTGCTGTTGTTGTTGTTGTTGGGTCTGGGCATATGATGCATGGGCACCTGTTTGGCGCGGCGTTTTAGATTAGTCGCCTGTAATTAGTTAATAACATGGCATGGCATGTCTAAATTGCAGTCGCGACATCAAATTGTAAGCGGCTGCATTTTGATGCTGCTTCGGCTGCTGCTGTTGCTGTTGCTGCTGCATTTTGATTGATGTTGCTGCGGGCGCAGCGTAAATCTATCGAAACGGCAGCCCAAGCATAAAAAATGTTATGCATATTTTTAATTGATAAGTTTTTAGCACATGATAAATTTTAATATGTGGCAGCTTGTCACCAGCGACAGCAGCAACCTGTTGCCAGCAGCAACAGCAGCACCAAAAGCAGCAGCAGCAGCAGCAACAGCTACACACGGCAGCAGCAACATAAGCCGACATAAATCCATTAAAGCCGTACAAATTCCAAGTAAATTAAAAGCAGTTAAACTCAATTGATTTTGAGAAGCTGCAGCAGCAACGGCAGCAACAATAAAAATAAACAACAGACAGCAGCAACAGCAGCAACAGCAGCAACAGCAGCAGCAGCAGCAACAACAAGCAGCGCCCGAAAACGCAAAATGCCACGAAGATATCGCTGGCATTTCCAGGCGCATGCAACAGATCCAAGTCCGGGTCCGGGTCCAGGTCCAGGGTCCAGACAGAGGCACAGGCCAAAAGCCCCAGCTCAATAAATTTTTATCGCATGTGTGTCTCAGTGCGTGTGTGCGTGTGTGTATGCGTGTGTTTGTGTGTGTGTGGGCAAGTCAATTGGCCAGGCCAAAAGGAATGCGTTGATATTGAAACAACTATGGAAACAAGAGCAACAGCAACAGCAACAGCTTCAGCATCAGAAGCAACAGGCCACAACAGAAGCCACAGCAAAGGCGTTGTACAAACACATACATAACAGCAGCAACAACAACAACAACGGCAACAACAACTGCTGCAACATTGGGCCAAAGGGGCAAAGCCTTCGACCAGCGCCGCTTCTCACATTGTGCCATAAGCGCGCGCTTTAAGCCGCCTCCAAAAATAAAAAAACAAAAAGGGAAAAAGACAAAAATCCGAAATAAAAAACGAATTGAATAAAAGGGAAACAACACAACGGAGCAAAACATGAGTCATATGCCAGCAACAACGGCAACTGCAACTACTATAAATGCATCAACAACGACAGAATCAACGTTGTATTGTTGGCCGAAATTGTGGCAATTGAACTGATTGTGCTGGGTCTACGTGCGTGCGTAGTGTGTGTGCGTGCGTGCGTGTGTGTGTGTGTGTGTGGGTCAGGCGCAGAGCAAAGAATAATCAACAGAATCCTTGCAATCAATTGATTTTTAAAATTGTTTACGTCCAACTTTGATTAATAATTAATTTCATTTTAAATCAAGTTTCAATTGAAAGAAAAACTCTGAGCTAATTATGACGCGGGAATTCAGTATCGAATTAATGCGCGGAAAACAAATCTCAATTTAAGTAATATTCTATACTATTTACTATGATCCTGTATCACGTGTTAAGTAAATGTGCTGGCAGCACATTCTGCTTCTTCTCGAAATAGTGTTGCATAATGTCTTAATGCATGCATTTAAAGAAGTCAACACTTTCAGTCAGAGCTGAGGAAGAACTTGCCGTTGCATGATAAACACGACTGCAAAAACATATTTATCTAAGCAACAATTTAATGAATACATTCTTTTAATAATTTCAAAATATAATCAATGTTAATTTATTTTATAGAATATGATAGATTAACACTTTTTTATAAATATTTATTCATTAATATTTTGAGTTGGGGCATTCTGTGCTCTGTTAAGCTACAGCACTGGGAGCCGTAGGCTTAGAAAGGGGAAGGTGAATAAATCTACGTTGAATTGATTTTCATGCCCTCTTCGTATTAATCTATTAAGAGAGGTCTCATGGTAATGTCTAATGATTTACTCGCATATAGTTGTATATTAATCCATAATTAAATATATGAACACAATATATATTTGTGCTAGCAAATCATGCCCTCTTTATAGTCTCATACTAATAAACAAGTGCATGATTATCACAGTCAGCGCGACAGTAGCTGGCGGGGGAGGATTAGGAGAAGAATTGCGGCCAAGTGTCGCGCAAGCTCAGACCAAAAGGCATCTTTGCTGCTTGCTGTTGCTGCTTGTGCTTGCTGTGGCTGTTGTTGCACCCACGCAGCTTGTGCCACAGCAAGGTCTGTGAAATGCCAACTGAGCAGCCGCAGCAGCAGCAGCAACCAGAGGCAGGCACAGCCTTTGGCATTTAACTGACCCAACTGCAACTGCAACGCTGTGGAAGCTGCATAGCTGGCTGCCACTTGTGCAACAGCAACAGCAACAAAAACTTTCTCTGACCAAGAATGCGCGCAGCTGCAACAGCAACAGCAACAGCAACAACAACAATATGCTCTGCTGCTGGCCAAATGCAGCGTAGTCCAGTTCAGTTTTAGTCCAGTCATTCATGCGCTTGGCCAAGTCACTCATACACACACGCACACACACACTCGCACACACATAGGGGGCTCAGTTAGTTAGAGCTGCAACAACAACAGCACCCGCCGCGTGTCGATTGAAAATTTATGATCACAATTTTGGTTAATGCATTTTCGTGTTTGTGCCATGATTACCAAATGTTATTCACGCTTCAGTGAGTGTATTCACATGTCCATGTGTGTTTGTGTTTCTTTAGCCATGTGTGTGTGTGTGTGTGTGTGTGTGCCTGCCTTGGTCTTAGCAATCAATGCCAAAATGGCGCGGGCGCAGTGCGACTTTTTGGTATTTACGGTTAACTAAACATTCCAAACGGGCCACGACAAAGTCCAGCAACTAGCTGACTGACCAGGCCAACGAAAGGCAGCTGCCAGAGTTGCCAGCTCTCTGTAAAAATGATGCAGTTCGTAAGATAAACATACATACATGTATGTGATGTACATTTGCGAATGTAACAAATGTAACAAATAATTATTTGCATTCCAGTTAAACTTCTGTTGTTGTGGGCGGTAGTTCGTCAATTGTTTTTATTTGATTTAATGTTCTTTTTATTTATTTATTTTTATTTTTTTTCGCATAGTGTTGCACAATGCCATCAGCTGTTGCAGCTTATGGTGAACGAGCATTTTGCGAATTAGCAAACAAGTCAAAAATTTGTTATATTTTGACATATTTATGGTTTGTCAAAGCAAATATCGTGAGCTAGATATTATTGTTTAACTATTGTTTTTACTAGTTACATAAAACTGTTTTTCAGTGTTGCATAATAAGCACATTTTGGGCTGGCAAATAGACGAACTTCTTATTTAAAATTAAGGTGTTCTAAAGAGCCTTAACTGTTGCTTTTTGCATTGGCAACTCTGTTTGGCAGCAGCAACAATTGCTGGCAGCTCCCAGCAGCAGCAGCAACAGCAGCAGCAGCAATTCCAATGGCCGCTTAGCAGCTGCTGTAAACATATTTTTGGCGTATTTCCGTTTTGTAAACTGTAAACTGCTCTCTCGCCTGACTGGGCAAAATGCATGTGGCATGCGGCATGCGGCATGCGGCATGCGGCATGTTGCTACTGCTGCTGCTGCTGCTGCTGCTGCTGTTGTAGTTGCTCCCATTTTTGGGTTAGGCGTAGGATTGTTGACTCGGCTAATGTGTCTTGTAATTTGCATGGCCATTTGTGAAAAGTGAAAAGCGCGCAGCAGCTTTTCAGCCTGTTTGCATATGGCTAGGTGTGTGTGTGTGTGCGTGTGTGTGAAGCGCTTTTTACCGCTTATTTTCGGCAGCTGTTTGCCAATTTTTCGTTTCTTATTTGTTTTTTTTTTTCTTTTGCGTAAATTATGCGGCGCATTTTCGTACCGTTAGGCGCATTGGATAAACAGTAGCACTTACAAGCGCCTTTTATGGGCGGCGGGCGCAAGCTCCAGCAGCAGCAGCAGCAGCAGCAGCGGCAGCGGCAGCTGACCAAAAGCGTCGCTCGGCTTTGCGTTTATTCAAAATAAGAGCCGCCACAAAATGTTGGAGTTGCCAAGCCAAATGCTAAAAACGGCCAAAAATAGCAACAAAGAAAAGGAGTAGAAAAAAAAGGCTAAAAAACTGTTTATGGTTATGATTGCGTCTATGCGAATGCTAAATATGCCAGCGAATGGTAATGCGATCGTTGTTGTTGTTGTTGTTGTTGCTGTTGTTGTACACGTGGGCGTATGAGCAATGCAGCAAGTTGTTGTTGTTCTTGCCAGTTGCTGCTGCTGCCAGTTGCTGCTGCTGCTTTCACACACAATTAGCGTGTGTTGCTGGTGTGCGTCGCATCTTTGTGTGGGTGAGATGCAAGAAATGCCTGGCCATAAATCATGCCCAGACTTTGGCTATTGTCGCTGCAGCAACTGCTGCTGTTGATTGTGTCAACGCAACAACGGCAGCAACTGCTGCTGTTGCTGCTCCAACGGCAGCAATTGATTTGGGCAGCTTTTGCCAGTTGCTGCTGATTGCCAGTTGCTGTGCTTTGCTTTTCTTTTCACTTCTTTTCTTTTTTTGTTCATTTTTTTGTCGCGTTGCTTTGACTAATGATACGAAATACGCAGCAGCAGCAACATGTTGCTGACACGCGCGCATCGTTAGCAGCAACCAGGTGCGGTTGCTCCTAGCTCCTAGCTGCTGGCTGCGTAGGTGTCAACTAAATAACATCAACACTCAACTATAGCCAGGCTTAGGTTTCATGCAGTTGTCTTTGTTGTTGTCCCTATCAGCAACATATGCTGTGTGTTGCTGCTTGATTGTGCAAGTGTTGCTACTGCAGCACTCGACATACTTTGCTGTTGCTGACGATGCTGCTGCTGCTGCTGCTTTTGTTGTTAATGATTTCTAGCAACAATTGCTGCTGCGGGAATGTTGTTGATATTATTGTTGCTCTTGTTCTTAATGATATGTTGCTGCAGTGCTATGTATTATTGTAGCTGCTGCTGCTGACATGCCAGAGGGCACAAGAGCAACAGTTGCTGTGTTGTTGCTGTGGTTGCCGTTGTTACCGTTGCCTTAATGGTGGGCAGTTGTGTTTGTTGTTTGTTGTAGCAATTCGACACCTGTTGGCGCTTGATATCAAAGCACTGCAACATTTAGCGCACGTGACCGCTGTAAGCAGCAGCAGCAGCAGCAGCAGCTACAACAACAACCTGTTGCCGGCAGGCAAGTAAGAGCCACCGTTGCTGTTGCCGCCTCTTGCAAGATCATAATTCACACGCTGCAATCGAAAAGCAATAAAAGGCGAGCAGCGGCAAGTGGCCATCATCATAAACGGCACGATTTCGAGGCAAGACGCCCGGCCATAACAGCAACAACAGCAGGCAGGCATGCAGGCAGCAGCAACACGAGCGATAAATCGACGCAGGGACAACAGGTGTCCAATAACAACAGCCACAGCAGCAGCAGCAGCAACAGCTGAAGCAGACAACAGAAACAACGACAACAACGACAACAGCGACAACAACCACAACAACGACAGTTGCCTTTTGTGGTTGCTGCTGCAGCTTCCGCAATCGCATTGGCCTTCGCTTTGGCCCAGCTTTTGACACCAGCAACAGCCGCTCTTCTGTAGGTCTCTGGGTAACAATGCCAATGCAATGCCGACTCCTCGCACTGCCCCTCATCGTGCGGCAATCAGTGGCCACAGCACGCAGAGCGGCAGGCACAGGCGAAGTGGCAGCAACAACTGTGCCACAAAATGCTTAACCCAAGTTCAGGCTACCTTTACCCGTTGGTCAATGGACAATGGAAAAGCTGTGAACATTGCGTCGATTGCAATTCTCTAATGTCAATATATTAACGATCTATTTTCTTTAAACATAGTATATAATATTCTATACAATTCCAAGGGACAATGGTGGCCAAAATAATATGGCACAGTACAGTTGCGGTGTATGAGGCAGACCGCAGCGCGGGGCGGGGCACTGGGTGAAAAGGGAAAATGAACAGTGTTGAAAATAGCGCAGTCTCAGCTAATGAAGAGGAAGAGGAGCCAGATAAAGTAGCGCGCGTGCAACCTTGAGATAATTAAATCGTTTCTGTTTGAGAGCAAACACATAATCACAAACACAAACACACACGGTTGTCGATCGGGCGAGACAAATGCGAAATGCCAGCAAACCATTGAAAGCATTTTACATGGCTAAAGAAACACAAAACAAAACAAACGCATTGACAAAGTCGACATGAACGAACGGAACTGGAAAAAGCAATTGAGCTGGAACAAAAAGCAGCGAGTGGAACACTTAAACGGAACCAGAACCAGAACCGAAACTTAAGCAAATAAGCAGAGAGTAAGAAAAATGATCTGGAAACGGAACCGGAACTAGTGCCAAGGCATTCGACAGCGCAGGCATTAAACCCCTAACTGGACCTAGTTCCAAGCACATTTTCACAAATGAAAAGAGATCTAAGAAAAACTAGAGACGAGGCCCAAAGACTTTGTGCCACATTTCCTGTTGCATATATGCCCTTTTGCGAATTAACAACTATCATAGAAAGAGGGACCCCGATCAAATGCCTAAATACGCCTTGAACAAATAGTTTGCAGGCCAGATTGGAAATGTGCGTGTGTTTGTGTGTGTTTAATATGGGTAGCAGCGAGAATCAAAGCCTTAACTGAAGGATATGTAAACTGAAAGTCTGAGGAACAAGTTCAATAAAATATAAAGAAAATACTTGAAGAATTTGCTGCTGCTCCAAGGCACGAGTGTAGTCTCTGCAGCTTGGGCGCAGCAATAGATTCCGCTTCCAAAAATAAACAAAAGAGCAAACCTAGAAGAAGAAGAAGAAGCAGCAGCAACAACAGCAACAGCATTTGATGATGAAAGAAAGCATTTCTTTATCGATGCGAATTGTTGCTGTCAAGCACTTAACGTGAACTTTGCACAAGGCAACAGGCACAGACAGCGAGGTCTCAATGTTGCTGCTGCTGCTGTTGTTGCGGCTGTTGTTGCTGCTGCTTTTGCTGCTGGTGCTCTTAGCTCATCGTCAGCAAACACTGATAAATTATTTGACAGATTATATTTGCGTTGAACTTTGGCAACAGTCGGCGGCTGCATTAATAAAAATAAGAACACACGACGCAAGTGCATAGCAAGTTTTTGCACAAAAAAAAAAAAAATAGGAAGGAACATACATCAAACAAATAATAATGAATGGGCACAACTAGCAGATGCCCTGTAAAAGCAGTTACTTGCACGAGAGTGCAGGGTGAGGAATACTTCAAATCTGCTCACTCGCTCGTTTTGTATTGACTAACTCATTAGTTAGCATTCACTTTCACGAGTGGAAAATGCGTGAAATACTGAAAGTTAGTTTTAAACTGAACAATGTCAAGCTAGCTAAAACATTCGTGTATATAAGGCGTCAAGCAGCTCGCAATCACCCGATCATTACGTAAAATGCAAGAACAAAGCCTGGTTACGAAGGGCTGCCCTGTATGCCCATTTGCATGTTTACAGGGTATGCAAGATCGACTGAAACGCCTAGAGTGAAAGCATTTGGCAGGGGCTCCAGGAAGGCAAAGGCTAGGCACGCGGAGAAGGTAGCCAGCAGCTGGTGGAGCCAGTGCCAAAGCTGTAGTTTAAGCCCCCTCCCATTACCTACAGTCCCCCCCTCACATTTGCCCCTTCACATACAGCCCCTCTGTGTGTCTAGAGTGCTGCAGTTTGCCAGTTGCCAGTTCGTTTGCTAACAAATGAGCGTCATGTCTTTGCCGTCGCAAAACAAATCTGAGCAATTTTTTATGATAAATAACACCCGGGAGAGACAGGGACAGAGACAGAGAGAGAGAGAGAGAGGTTGCTAGTGAAAGAGGGTGCGAGAGAGAGACGAAGCGATACACATGAATATGCACTAAAAACACGTAAAATTGCATTAGTTAAGAGAACTCGCTCAACAGATACCCTCTAAACACAGTTTATCCAATTATGAAATAGAGAGGAGTTTAGATTTCTTTAAAGTTTAGTTCAATTTTCGGCACTTGATCTTAAGAAAATGCAAATATAATTCGGCAATCAAGCATTTTAGATAGATATTAAAAGTCCTTTGATTTTGATACAGAAGAAATTGACAAGCTTGTCGGTCACATATTGAACAGCCTTTTATATAGGTCCAATGTTTGAAGGGTATACACAAAATACAAGGTATAAGCAACTAAGCAGGCTGTAATATTTAGTGCAAGCCCCCAGGCGCTTAACGGGCTGCACGCGGAGACGCCGCCAATTGGCGGGGCAAAGCGAGTGGCGGGGCGGCGCGGCGCGGCGACCGGCGGCGACTTGTGCAAACAAACAAATCGCCGCAGATTTATTTTAGTGCAAAGCGCACAGCAAAATTGCTCAGGCATGCGTGGGTAGTCAGTGCGAGAGAGATAGACACGGCGTAAATGACAGAGAGTGAGAGAGAGAGAGAGATAGAGAGAAGGAGAGAGAGAGAGAGTGGGGTGTGGAAAGACGGCTGCGCAGCCGCGCAGGCGGCTGGAATCGATGCGCTATTGAAAAATGCGCGCTTTCAGCGCGGTAATTAAAAGATGAATCGTTCGGCATGTGGCAAATCTAATAAGTTGCCACAGAGCGCCGCAGAACTTGCAACAAATGACGTGTCATTAAGAGCGATAACGCCCCATTTTGTGGCAGATACCGAGCGGCCATGCCAGGCCAGGCCAGGCCAGGCCAGGTTCCTGCCACGTTCCACTCAACTAGAGGCTATGATTGATGCCGGCTTTTATGGCTAACGGAATGCGGCATGCAACAACTGGGCAGCTGCCTCAGCCACATGCGCAAGTGAAAGTTGCACCCCTACCCTAACAAAAATAAAAGCCAAAAACAAATGAGCATATAACGGAAGCAACCTAACGGCACATTTCACAGAAGCGCCGGCAATGAGCATCAGGAACAGTTCCTGCCACAGCAGCAGCAGCAGCAGCTGTCGCACGTGCCACAACTTTCACCGGGTTTTGAAGAACAGCCGAAAAGGGTTTGCGAACACTCATTTAACTGATAGAAATCTTCCCTTCTGCTCGCGAATTCGGGTCAGCCAAAACAGCTGGCACTCAGACGTGTTGCAGTTAAGGTCAGAAAAAATAAGATAACGGGATGGCCCTCTCAGCCACTCAGGCACTCAGTCAGTTATTCGGTCAATGAGTCAATCAATCAGTCAACCACTCAGCCACCCATTCGGTCACATATTCAGTCATTTATTCAGTCAGTCAGTCAAGTCAGACAGTCAATCAACTAGTCAGATCAGTCAGTCAGTCATTCAGTCAGACAGTCAGTCAATCAGTCAGTTAATTAATCAATCAAGCAGTCATTCAGACAATCAGACAGTTAATCAATCAGTCAAGTCATTCACTCAATCAATCAGTCAGATCCGTCAGTCATTTATTCAGTCTGTCAGTCAGTCAGTCAATCAGACAGTTAATCAGTCAGTCAGTCTATCAGTAAGTTAATCAATCAATCAGTCAGTCAAGCAACCTTTCATTCTGTCAGTCAGTTGGTCGTTTGGCCATTCTTTCAGTCAATCAAGAAGCAGCTTGATGATTGTTGTGCTCTGCTGCTCTTCTTCTTGCAACTTTATGTTCACGTTAACTGTTAACCAGTGTTGAAATACAATATAAATCAAGTGTCATAGTTGCTGTCAAAAATTACAGTATTGAAAATCATGTCATTGTAGCATTTAACTGTCGTTCAGTGTTCTCAAAAAGATGGGAATAGATGAGCAGAAACAATATTAATCAGTCTATATTGATATATCGACAAAACAGTGTTGTAAAGTTAAAAAATCGGCAAATGCTTAAAGCTAAAGTTTTGCAAAAGATGCAAAAAAAATAACAGCAAATTTTAAGGTTTAAATACGAGTAACAATTGTAACTCTTAAAAGAAAAATCTGTGAACAGTGTTGTAAAATATAGGAAAGTGAAACAATTAAAGCATGTTATATCTAGTGTTAAAAGTGTTGTTGCTGATTAACATTATATAAATTAATAGAAATGAGTAAATTGCAAATGTTAAATGATTTTAAGACAAATTATATTCCTCTAAGATTCACAATTTCAATAAGGGTTTCAATTTAAGAACAAGCTTTGCCTAAACTCAAGCAAAAACTGCACGAAATGCAACCCAAATATGCTTAATTTAGAATATTTAAACATTTTCAAAAGTTCTATGAAGGAAACTGCACAAATTGTAGCCGAAGGAAAGAGTTTAAAATGAACCTAAGTCTATAAATGTCCAATAGTGAAAAGTTTATCTACAGCTCGAGAGAGAGAGAGAGGGGCGTAATATATGGATAAAGCTATATGAAAAGAGAGAGGGAGAGAGAGAGAGAGGATAACAGTCATTAGCTATTGCCTAGTTCCATTAGCTCACCAAAATGCATATCCAAAGGGGGTCGGGGAAGCTGAAGGAGACGCTTTAATCGTCTTTTGGGTCCAGGGCGGCACTTACCTGCAAATGGAAAGAGGCAGAAGAGCGGCAATTAGATAAAGATAATAAAAAGGAAGGCGCTGACTAGCGCATGGGAATGGCAAATACACACGCACACACGCACGCACACACACACACATACACGTACACACACTTATTAAGAAACAATCGATCGGGAACAACAAAGCGAATG
The DNA here is from genome assembly GCA_037075305.1 of Drosophila kanekoi. Classification (NCBI taxonomy): domain Eukaryota; kingdom Metazoa; phylum Arthropoda; class Insecta; order Diptera; family Drosophilidae; genus Drosophila; species Drosophila kanekoi. Next base: position 3,062,495 of record JBAMCE010000290.1, read on the forward strand.
CCGCCTCGCATTGTGTGTATTCAGGCAGCAGCATGGGCTGCAGAGAAGTGGGCGGGCGGCAGGTAGATTTAGATGAGAGAATGCAATGCATTGGATTGGCCGGACCGGGCCGGGCCGGGCCCCATTACATAAGTGCGAACTGCAATTAAGCGCAATTCAAAAGCGTTTCAGAGTCAAGTGCAGCAGTACAGACAACTTGCAGCCCAGCTGGGCGGCTGCCACAAGCGGCAACTGCAACTGCAACTGCGGCAACAATCAACAATCAACAATCAGGCTTGCAACAATGCCAACTGGCATGCTGCTGCTGCTGCTGCTGTGAAAATTGATTAAACTCATTCATCAAAACGAATGTGTGGCAAGTTCAAGACGCGAGCCAGCTAGCGACGGGCTACGTGCTACGTGCAACGCGCCAATTGCCAATTGCCGTGGCAAGCAAATCAATTGTTGCCTAATGAAATAATAGACATTTCAGGGCCACAGCCAAGCCAAGCCAAGCCGAGTCAAGAGAATGCCAGCAAAAAACTGCCGCAACGCTGCGTATACGCAACCAAAGCTCAAAGCTTACGCAAATGTGCGACAGCCGACTACAAGATACCCTGCAAAAATGCACAAGTTGCTGCCACGATTCGCTTAGGCTAATTACTTAAATGTTCATTAAATGTTAATGCTAATTCCAGGCTGTGCGACATACATATGTAAAGCATAATAAACCAAATGTATTTATTATTAAAAAAAAACTAAAGCAACAAAAGCAGCTCAAATACTATTAAAAACGACAACTTTCAAATGGCCAGTTGGCAGTTTATTTATTTATTTATTTTATTTTTGTTGAGAGAGAGAAAGGCAGCGGATGGGCGTGGCCACAATTTACTTTATGCAGTTAACTGCAACAACAAACACCAATGCGTTCGGTTGTTCGCCAATGCACTTGGGGGTAAAAAAAAAAATAAAAAAATAAATAAAAAAAAGAGAGAAAAGGCTAAAAAAAAAAACAGATATGATCCAATTCAATTTAAGCGCGTGTCGCATGCAAACGACAAAAACAGCAAATAGCAAATTGTTGCTGTAGTTGTTGTTGTTGTTGTTGCAGCTGTTGTAGTTGTTGTTGTTGCTGTTGTTGCACAAATGCAATTACAACTAAACACATAGACACACGAAGAGTTGACGCCACCGCCAACGACGACGACGACGGCGACGACGTCGCACTTTTTGCTCCGCCCACTTTTCCCACACCCATATAACTGCAATGACGACGCCGACACGGCAACAACAACAACAACAAAAAGAGAGAGGATACAACAAACAGCTCGAAATTTAAATAAAATAATGCAAGCCGACAGCTCAGATGCGCTATAGAATCCATAGAAACTATATCACGAGTTAGTTTCAACCAAATAGCAAATGTTAACTATAAACAATTTATATTAGTTGTTAGATTAATTTCCTATTTATTTGTATCTTTTCTTTAAATTCTTTTGACAATTATCTAATGAAAGAAAAATAGTTGTGTTCGAATTAGTGCGCTCTAGCAATTAAAACGTTTACGAATGATGTATAAAGCGGAAGCTATAAAGAAAAATGCGCTCACTGCCAAGAAAACGAAAGATTGGAGAGAGAAAGAGAGAGAAAGAGAGAGAGCGAGAGAGAGCGAAAGAGAAAGAGAGAAAGAGAGAGAGAGAGAGACAGAGAGAGCGAGATGGAGAGAGAGAGAGAGAGAGAGAGAGAGAGAGAGAGAGAGAGAGAGAGAGAGAGAGGGAGAGAGAGAGAGAGAATGGGAGAGACAGAAAGGAAAGAGAAAGAGAGAGAGAAGGAGAGAGACAATTTCAAAAAAATCTTCATAAGATCCCAGTTCCTAATGAAATATTTCAATTATTCAATATATTGTAGTCATTATTAACATTAAAACTTTTATATTATTTTATTTTTTATTTATTTTATATTTTTTTATTATTGGTGAATTATATTATTAATTAGTTTTGTATTATTACACAATGATAATCTATTTTAATAATAATTCCTAATAAATTATTATTATTATTAAGCATCTGGTTTATTTTGAACTGCAAAATACAGTTAATAATTGTTTTGTTTAATAAAACATTAATACACAATTTTCCTGATTTAAATAATATATATAATAACAATAAATAATAATAATAATAAATAATAATAATAAGTAATGAGTAATGAATAATGAATAATGAATAATGAACAATAAATAATAAATAATGAATACTAAATAATAAATAATAAATAAAAAATAATAATAAATAATGAGCAATAATAATTAATAATTAATAATAAATAATTAATAATAAAAAATAAACTAATAAATAATAAATAATGCATAATAAATAATAAACTAATAAATAATAAACTAATAAATAATAAATTATAAATTATAAATAATTAATAATAATAAAGAATAATAATAAATAATAAAATTAGAAAAAAAAGACCTTACAATCAAAATTTTATAAAAATGTGCCTAAGTTAATTTAAAAGAACTTTTTTACTTTTCTAAAACTTAACAATTTAATTGGTTGACTCGAGATTTCGATTTAAATTTGTTTAAAGAAATATTCAATTTTATTTAAATATATCTTTTTCTTCGAGATATTTTTGGCTCCAGCTCCAGCAAAGTCTAGCCAGCTAATAAAATATGTTCAGCATCAAGTACATAAAGTAAATGGACTTTTAAAGTAAATGGACGAATCAAATAAAAATTAATACAAACTGCTTGCTCTAAGATAATTCAGTTATTTTGATAATATATATATACCATATTCTTGAACATCTGGGCAAAAGCTCGCTTGAGCCCATTTTTTTTTTTTTAACAACTTTTGCCCTTGCCGCATGACATGACTTTTCATGCCTTTCTCTTTTCCATTTACCTATGGGCAATTGTAATTGAATAAAATTTATGAGTTTTACTTTTGGGCGCAACACAGGGGAGGGGGAAGGGGGCGATTAAGGCGTGCCTGTGTGGATGCATGGGCGGGGCCAGCTGAGGAAAAACTGGGCAGCAGCAGAACAACCGAAAAGCGATTCACACCTGAGCATCCTCTCGGTCTGAATTTGTTTTCAGTTTTTCTTTTTCTTTTCCATTTTTTTTTTTTGTCTTTTCTCATTCGCATCTGTTGTCGCTTGGCTGTCTGTCAGCGCTGACGTTGATGAAAAGCGTTCGTACTCGTGGGAAAATCAACTCTGCTCTGCGTCCCCTTTGCCGTCCCCGCCCTTCGCCTGCATGCCTGCCTGTACCTTTGCCCCAATCCCCCTTCCGCGCTCATCATCATGCTGTTAGCCACGTTTGCGGTTGGGTGTGTGTTGCTGTTTTTGGGCTTTGCCATTTTTTCGTGTGGGCTGATGAAAAAGTTTCGCCGCAATTCGTTGCGCTGCATTAAGCAAAGCAGTGCAGCAACAACAACAACATCAGCGACAACAACAACAACACAACAACAACAATTGCAGTAAGCGTCGAAAATTTGTTAGGCGAAAGCAGCGCAGTAGTTGTTGTTGTTGTTGTTGTTGTCGCACCTGGTTTGCCTTCTGGCTGCAAAAAAGATCGCGTCTGCCTTCTACTTCACTTACTCCTCCCCTCCTGCTTTTCCCTACGACTCTCCCTCTCTCTCTCTCTCTCGCTCTCTCTCTTTCAATCTCTCTCCCTGCTGTTGCCTTCTAGCTTGCCTTCTTATCAGGCAAAACACACGCATACAATGCGCCCTGCGCTCTTCCACCTTTTGTTGCTTACCTACCCCCTACCCCCAACCCCTCCCCCTCGCCGCCCCTTACCACCTCCTACTCACTGCCATCAGCGCTTATCAGAAGGCGTCAACGTCGACGCAGCTGCTGGCATTTATCGCGGCGGCAGCTGCTGTCGCTAGCTGCAAATGCATTTCGCATTTCTAATTCGAATTCTAATTATATTTTCATTTCTAATTTCTTTTTTTTTCATTTTTTATTGATTTTTATGCGCTTTTTTCGGTTTATTAAACATTTATACTTTTGATAAGTGACAATTGTTATTGCAGCTAAATGCATTGACAACAACAACAACAACAAGAGCTCTGCGAAATACCCTAGAAAAAGTGATAAAGGGATTGATTGTGAATCTCAACTGGCATTTGCCAGCTATTTAAGCGAAAACTAAAAAACATTTAATGAAGAAATAGAAATAAAAATAATGAAGAGAACGCAGATCGATTCGAGCCGAGACATTTTACGGCAATCGATTGACAATCAATCGATAAATATCGTTTATTGATCTAGCTAAGTCCGACGAAGAAAACTCTCCTTTTCCTAAAACGTAAGAATAAAGTTTGGGCTTATAGAACCTGCGAGTGTCAGAAGAGATGCCTTTTTAATGGAGCTTTCCATTCACAGAGCTTGGCTTAGGTTAATATAAAGCTTTCTTTTTGAATAATCCAAAGTACAATACAATAGCTAAGACTGACTCGAGCTAAGTGCATTTGTTTAGTTCAATTTAATAACATCTGCTACTAAAGAGATGAATTTATCTCTAGTTCGAATGCGAAAACTTGCTCCTTGGAAAAAGATTCAATCGAAAAATAGAAACAATTAAACGAGTTGATTGAAAATGAATAAGGGTCCACAGTGCGTATGATTTATAACGTATAACGTATACGCCGTGTTTTAAATAGATGTTTCATTTTCGAACGTTTCGTTTCGTCCGTTATTAACTTGACTCACCCTGTTTGCTTATGCAGCAGGCAGCGACACACACGATAAATTTGTTGTAAACGACAAAAAAATTATTTGCACAAATGTTGAAAAATTCGTTCACTCTCCCTCTCTCTCTGTCGCTCTCTTTCTCTTATACACTTGCTTTCTCTTTTTATTATTATACGAAAAACGTGGCGTTCATTTCTTGTGCGCTACGCGACAAATACAACAAGAAAAAAATACAAATAAATAAATGGGAAACACTCGAAAAAAAGGTATACAAAATAATTAAAGCAGAGTCGCAAACGGTAAATTGCTTGCTATTAAAACAACAACAACAAAGCGCCAGGCAACGGTTAACGGTAAACGGCAAACGGCACGGACTGCGTTTAAAGGAATTTGCGCATATGAACACGTAGACGCAATGCTGCTGACGCTGACGCAGACGCAACAGCGGCGACAGCAGCAGCAGCGGGCAGAAAACGCAAGCGCGAGCAGACGCGGCGGCGGCGGCGACGCAGACTCCTTTAACAGCAGCAGTAACAAAACCAACAACAATTGTGACGCGTGTAGCCTTGAGATCGCAGCGTAAGCAGCAAACGGACGCTGGCCGCGACTGCAAGCAGAGCGACTCAGCGGCGCACGCGTTTTGCGCGCCTTTTCACACGCACTCAAAAAGGCGGAAATTGGCGAAGGTGAAAGAAAAACCAAGCAAAAATTTTGGATAGCTGCGTTAATTGTTGTTTGCTTTGTTGATTGCGTGGCGGGTGCGTGCGGCGAGTCGAGAACCCACTTAGAATGCAACGTCAGCGACGGCGACGGCGACGAAGACGACGCACACAAATAACTAACAGCGACTGTAGTAAAATGACAACTGAAACCGCAGGCGAAATGAAAACGAGTAACGACAATAGCGACAGCGAAGCTGACGCCGACAGCGACGCTACTGCAGCTGGCTGGCTGCGCTCGGCGTTGGCGTAGAAAACGATTCTAACGCAGCCACGACGCGGGTTTTTTTTTTTTTTGCTTGCCATTTTTGTTGTTTTTTTCGCATATTATTTTGCAAGCTTTTCACTTTTCGACGACGACGTCGCTGCGACAATTGCACTCGCATTAGATGTAGAGCGCACGCTGTCGTAAGAGAGAGCGCGTGAGAGATACCGCAAAGTGGAGAGCGAGAGAACAGTGCGAATTTGATGTGTGTGCGGAAGTGCAGCGGGTGACGCAGCAGCGTACAAGGCCAAACGCGTGCGAAAGAGCCAGCGCGCGTGTGCGTTCGTGTGTAGGTGTGTACATGTGCCTGTGGGCTTGTGTATGTGTGTGTGTGTGTATGTGTACGGCTAGCTGGCTGGCAAGTGTAACTGATCGCATTAGACGTTTGCTGAGAGCGTCCGGCGTATGCATAATCGCACTCTTCGCACAGCTTTCGCGAGACTGCAGCCGCCTAACCGTCAACAGTCAACCGTTGCTCCGCGCCTCCGCACCCGTCACCGCTCACCCTCAGCCGCCCTGCGATCAGTCATCGGCAGCGCGGCAGCGCAATCGCATATTGCACGCGCGTGCCCTTGAAAACTTGACCCAAACGGGGCACAGCAGCTGCCAAAGCTGACGTTGCCATGCCCCTCCTAATGCCGCCAGCATTCCGCCCCCCACCCCTGCGATGTTTGCTCGCAAACAAAAGAAAGTGCACAAATTGTTAAAATTCTTAAAAATAAAACAAGTTTCGTGCTTGTGTGTGAAAAACACAAAAAACACAAAAAAAAATTTAAATAAAGAAAAACAATTTCGGGAAAAACGGCAAAACGCCACGAAAAACTCGCACACGTACGCCTGTGTGTGTGTGTGTGTGTGTGTGTGTGTGTGTGTGGGTGTGTGTGTGTTGGTGTGTGTGTGTGGGTGTGTGTGAAAGCCAATGTCCAACGGTTTTCATTGCCAAACACAATTTTTATACAAATGCGGTTCGGTATTTATTTTTTTCTTCTTATGTGTTTTTTTGTTTTTGCTTCTTTTTTGGTTTTTATTTTGCATTGCTTTTCTTTTGCTTAGTTGCGCAAAAATTGCAAATACAGAAAACAAAATAGAAAACCAAAACCAAAATAATACGCAAACGGGCAACATCAAAAGACACAAAACTGCATGACAATAGACGAAGATGTGGATGAAGGCGGCGCCTGAAGAGTCGGACGCAACTGATGCAGCGATGCAGTAAGACAGAGAGAGAGAGAGAGACAGAGATAAATAGTGTGAAGAGGGGAAGAGCAGAAACTGCAAGCGTACATTTCTCCACATTCTTGTGGATATACTTACAGACAAACATACAAGATGCCAATATGCACATGTATGTACATATGTATGTATGTACATATATATGTATGTACATATGTATGCCTGTTTGTATGTATTGTCTGGGCTGTGACGTTTGCGGGCAGTGCGCAAATGGGCAAAAGCTAAAGAATTTGAACGTAAGAAATCGAACTCAATTTGATCAATTCGAATCTAACATCTAATATTTCACTTAAGCTTTATTAACAAATTTGCATGCATAATTGAATCAATTATAATCCAAATAACCATTGGTTAATTTTCCCTTGAGAAGCACAATCTGCGTATTATTTACATTCCCTTTCACACTGAGATGAATCAATAAATACATATATATGTATGTAGGTACATATGTATGCATATGGAGTAGAGTATGTTTGTTATGCCCCTCTCTCACTGATTGCATCTTTATTCTCCGCTTTGAAGTTTCGTTCTTAACAAGAGCTGCTCACCTACATACGTATGCATGTACATATGTATGTATGTATGTATGTATGTTGGTTAAACAGTTTTTCGTCAACACTTCTGTCAATTCGAACTAGCCGAGGCTTTGATTTGTAGGGTACAATAAGAAATTTCTATGCGAAGATCGCAAAAGCAATTCGAAAGTGCAATGTGCATGTATCTATGTACTTACATACATACATGTGTCTATATGTCTATATGTCCATATGTATGTATGTTATCTATATAGATTACCGTTCATACATAGTTTTATGTGCGCACGCTGCCAAAGTCGCGCCAATTGCAAAATGCTCAAGGTCGCGCGGCGAATGCACCTAACCTAACAACAACAATAATAACAATTAAACAACAACAAGAACAACAACAACAATTCTGTCCGCCCGCATACGCAAAATGTTTGAGTGTTCTACAAATTGCAAACTAGTGTACAAAAAGGCAACAACAAAAACAATTTGCGCTCGTAAATTGCAAAAGCGCCGCATTCGCTGCCGCTGCCGCTGCCGCAGCCGCAGCGACTGGCTCTGTCGACAGCAAATGAATTTCACTGTCAAGGTCGAGGAGCGTCGCTCGTTCTGATGCGCAACGCATTGCGATCGCTGCAGCTGAAACAGCCGCGGCAGACGGCTGGCGGCAGGCGGCAGAGCGCGGTAGAGAGAGAGATAAAGAGTGAGAGAGCGTTAACGATAGCAAAGAGAGCGTGCTCGCTGGCGCGTGTGGGCGCGAGCGCGTTCGGCATTGACGGAAACGACGCGCGGCTTATGTAAGCGCTGCAATGAAGCAGAGCGCGGCGGTGCGCGCAGTGGAGGCGGCGTCAAATGCATACGCACGACGTCGCGCCGCCTGCTGCTGCTGCTGCTACTGTTGTTGTTCATATGTAGGTCTCAGGCCCCCTCACCCCTCGCACACTGCTTGCCCCAGCACGCAGCATTTCCTGCAGTTTGTCGCTGCGCATTTCATATCGCGTCTGCTTTTTCGTTGTTGTTGCTGTTATTGTTCTTGTTTTTGCAGTTATTGTTGTTGTTTGTGTGTTTTGCTATTCGCATGTTTTTCTATCGCCGCAATTGTTTTTCTCAAGTTCGCGGCTCTTGTGCAATTTGTCAGAGCGTTCCTCGCCCCCGCAGAGTCCCCACTGCCGTATAGATGGGGGTGCACAGCACACACATGCGTAATAATTCACAAATTGCAGCAAGCGGTAAACAAAAACACTCATAAATCAAATGTTGAGCGGGCGCAACCGCTAGCCGAGACTCGCGGACGCCACGCCTCAGCCGCCGTCGCCCAAAATGCAGACATAATTTGACATAAGCGGTGTTAAAGTTCAACCACAAACAACATCAAAGGCAACGCCAAAAAGCTCCGATGATCATCAGCTGATGATGATGCCAGCCAATGATTGACTCGACTCAACGAAACGCAGCTCGACTTGACGACCACGACGACGACGGCGACGACGACGCAACGGCGGCGATAATGTCAAAGGCAGTCGCGGGCCCGAGCACCCAGCCCCCGCCTCGGCACCAGCTCTTGCTCGTTTAATCATGTTCAAGAAAAAAAGTGCAGCAGCGTCGTCGTCGTCGAATGCAGCGCCTGTCAAAGCTGCGATTAATCTCACTCAGAGAGCGCAGACACGCACGCAGAGAGCGAGCCCAGCTTCAGGCACCGTGGTCAGCAATCAGATAAGAGCGTCATGAAAATGTTCAAATTGTATTCATGTATGAACAGACTTAAAAAGTGAACTATGTACATTTATTTTTAATTTTTAATATATGTATTAAAAGTAACTGAATTAAACTAAAAATTTTAAATGACAAATAAATGTGTTTTGAAAGTGAAGAGAAAAAATTATACTTTAAATTGTATACAAAATATTAGAAAAATAAAAAAATAGTTTTTTCTTCACTCGATTGATATCGAAATTCAGAGCATATCTGATTTTGAATTAAGCTCATTTAAGAGTTTCTACCAAAAACAGATGCAAATGTCATAGAATTTATTTTCTTACCAAATTCGTAGCCGTTTAACCACTGTGCGCACGGCATACATAATTGAGATATGAACTTGGTAATATTTCATAAAAAGCCTGACCAAACTGGAGAGCTGGCGAGCTGTAGAGCTGTGGAGCGGGGTACCCGGCAAGCTGGGGAGGGGAGCTGGGAAACTGGGCAATCGGGGAACTGGCCAAGTGGCTAGCTGAGTGCTGATCGCGCGGCTTGTTCGTCTAGAAATAACTTAATTGTCACTCAATTACTCAGTTTTCAGCTAAAAGCATTCATTGCTCTGGCTTAACGTCAGAGCCAAACGCCCACTGAGGGGCCTGAGAGCTGTAGAGAATTGGAGAACTGGCGACTGGACATGCTCGTTACTCTGCTCCTTGGCTAGGCGTGAATAATAGGCGAGAGCCGGACCCACGGCCTGAATGAAAATTGATGAGTTGCGACAGTTTTTGGCCAAAGGGCAAAAGCGGCTAAAAGAAGCCACAAACAAAATAAACTACAACAAAAACTCTATATATTTATATATATTCGTACTATATATAGGCATAAGGCAAAGCAAAAAACATTTAAAACTGGGCACGGCCCAAGATGTAAGTGCAAAAAAGACGCGCCAAGTAAAATAACACAACAACAACAAAAAAAATATATATATATATGTATATAAAAAACGTTTGTCATGCCTTTCAGAGATCTGGGCTGGAGAGTGGATAGTCCTCGGGCTGCATTCAGGGATTGCCAACTCAATGCAACCATCAATCAAATTTACTTGTTTGCCCCAGTGTAAATGTGTCTATGTTGTGTGTGTGTTTGTGAGTGTGTGTGGGTGTTGTGAGAGGTCGCAATGAAGTTCAAAGCCCAATCGCCCATTCTAGTGCACTGTACGGTCGATGTTTTGATTGACGCCTCAATCGAAATGCCTTGATTGAAGCTCTTAGCTGGATTGTGCAGCATTTTCTGTACAGGTTCTCGGAGATTAATGCTTGTTGTGTGCGTTAACAATAGATGGCAAGAATGCTAATGAGATCTTTAAAAAATCGTAATACAAATTGAGTGATTGATTGATTGAAGAAGCGTTTGGACTATTAAAACGATTTCTATAACCCTTAAATGACCAATTGACGACTTTGAAAGGTAGTCTTCATGCTATTTCAAGTTTGTCAACACTTATTTATGGAAATGCACTCTGTTTGTATTCAGTGTCCAAATTGATTGAAGTAAATAGCAAATCAATAAAGGCGTGATTGACGTGGCGTGATAGAACCGCGCCTTGATTGATAAAATAAGTTCAAAAGTTACATAGTCTGAACCACAATCTAATCGTTCAGTTTTTAGCCATAACTTTCCCGTTTTATGCCTTACATCATGACTGATGCGGCTCATCTGATTGATTTCTGCTTTGATTGATGCAGTTTGGGGCACATTTTTGTGTTGGGTAGACCTTTCTACTAGCCTGTTGCTTGGGTGCGTTCCTACGCACTTATGTTGCACTTATGTACATCATGATTGATGCAGCGCTGATGACGATTCGGCTGCCTCTACGGTTCCACACGGTTCACATGGCCGCCGCACCACATAAATCCTAATCAAAACTGTGCGCAAACAAGCTACAAGAACAGCAACAGCAACAGCAAGAACAACAACAACGGCTCCCAGGGCTGAAGCTGGAGCCGCAGCAGAGCGTGCATCTATAAATCCATTAATGCCATTTACCGCATAAACATAAAGAAAACGCTCCACAAATTCCGCTTGCCGGCTCCATGGCATCGGAGGCATCAACACTCTCAACGAGCGGCAAAGGCCTCATCCGCCTGGCCATCACCGAGCATTGCAATTGCTCCATAAAGTAAAACTAAATTGCTCAATAATTTTGTCCACATTTGATTATGTCTTTTGGCCAAGGAGAGCGGGCGGGCGAGCTGGTGCGCTGGTTCAACTTCGACTCCGACTCCGACTCCGACTCCATCTTCAACACAAACACAAGCCGAGTTCCGTCTCGAGGCGTGAGCGAGGGTGGTGAGGGAGAGAAGGGGGAGTGGGGCGACTGCAGCCCTGCGAATTGCAGTCACGATTGTTGCCGGCGAATGGAGCCCACAAATTCAAAACCCATAAAGACATCAAAGCAGCAACGCGTGTAACAATTTGCCAGCCAACAACAACAGCCGCCACAGCAACAACTACAGCAACTACAACAACAGCAACAAATGTTGCTGAACTGGCAAACGCAACAAAACGCAAATTAACAACGGCAACAAACACACACACATAGAAAAGACAAAGGCCTTAGTCGACGAGCAGCTGACGAGCGGGGGCGAAGGGGCAGAACTAAGACATAGGACAGGTCGGGTCGTGGAGCAGGAGCCGGCGATGGCAACGAAGAAGGCGACGGCGACCTGACCAGGCATCCGCATCCGCACCCGCACAAGCAGCAGCAACAACAACAACAACAACAACAAGAATAAAAACTTTGACCATGTGAAAACTTGAATACCCTTTGCAAACTATAAAACAAAACTTGATCATGTTATTTTAGAATTTATAAGAGTATTCAATATTTAAAAGTGACTAAAATGATGTGAGAACAGATTATAATCAAGGGTTTTTCAAGCTAATAAGCAATCCTAGAGACCTTAGCGAGAAAGAGGATAATTGGGAATCTGCTTACAATATAACAACTTAATTAATTAACTTAGCTTCAGATACTATGCCAGACGAGCGTGGCACAAATGTTATCTAGGCATATCGAACAGAAATTACCTTAGGATCTCAAGATCACAGAGAAAAGTATAAAGAAGAATTTTCCAAATTGGGATATGATTATGTAAGGACGTAATATAATCCAAATATTCTTAAAGAATTATACGAGAATAATAAAGGTAATATGAACTTTTGAGACTATGCTGGACTAACATGGCATCAATATTTCATGGGTCCGTCAACATCTGCCTATCGATGGGAAATCTTTTTGTTTTGGAATATTGTAAGTTTTCTGTTTACATATATTTTTTGGTTGATTAGATAAAAACAGATCATCCAGTAATTATTATTATTTTGTTTATTTTGTTATTAATATACAAACAGAAAAGGCGAATGGATCTGTCAGAATATATTGACAACTTCTCTCAATATGATAGCTACCTAGAGAAAGGGCATTTGCGTAAGCGATCTATTGTTGAACTGGGAATTATCTGAGCGTTACCTCAAGCGAAATGCTGGCTTCGACCTGGACCCGAGCTTACGAAATGTTGGGTTCCCATAATTTGTGATAAGCGCTTGTTCGCAGGCTCTACAGCTGGGAGAGCCCACCCACACCCCGATCGATCGATCGATCGATCGTTCCTTCGTTCGTTCGTTCGGTTCGGTTCGATCGATCGATGGATGGTCGGATGGTTGGATGGTTGGATCGATCGATCGATGGATGATGGCGCCTTGCATGCCGCCGGGGCACGTTCGATGCTGCAGCTGAAATGCTCATTAAAAATGTAGAAAGCTTTCAGAGAGTTAGCGGCTCTCAGCTGGGATTGCGCTGTCAGCGCTAATCGCACGATCTTAATTTACAGCAACAATCGCAGCAGCAGCAGCAACAACAACAGCAACAACAGCAACAGCAACAGCAACAGCAACAACAACAACAAGACAGGACGACTACCGGGGCTACACTGAGAGATCGTCGATCGAGCAAACAATCTTCGAGTTGGCCAATTTGGCGAACGCAACTTTCGCTTTTGGCTGTTGCTAACGATCGTCAATCGACGGCAATTTATTATTATGCAGCGTTTGTTAGTTCGCATTTTAATTCAATTAAAAGTCGGTTAGAGATCATGGTAATTATGCTACATGCCTATAAATACCCACCTAGCTAGCCAACCAGCCAGTCAAACGATCGCCAACGCCAGCTGATCGTGTCCTAGATTCTCAATCACCATGCATACGCGCTGGGGCCACAACAACTTCTGATCTTCTGTTTGGATCTAAATAGTGTCTCCACCAAACAGACACTATGGTAATTAAGTTCAACATTAAGACAAACTGATCGTGCTAGCAGCAGGCATCTGATCTCTTTATAGTTCATAAAAAGGCTGCGATCAATAGTCGTTGTTTATTCCAAGCCGATCAGGCAGAGGTCCAAGAGATTGGTTGAACATAGAGTAATATGCGATCTTTTAACATATCTTTTTATGAGTGAATACACTTGGAGAAAATGATTTGTCTTGGTATCACAAGATCACAAAGTACATAATTATATACATATTCATCTTCTAGATCAATATTAAGCATTTGTTCGTCTGTCTATTGTCACTAGGTCCGACTTTCTATTGTGAGCAGAACATAAGTTGGACTCGGCCGGATCGGAGTACTATATCATATAAATTCTAGAGTAATACTTATTATCTTACTCATTATCAGTCGCAACTTGACCTAACCGGACATAGTTTGCAAGACCTTAGCAAATCGGTCCACTATATCAAAAAACTTTATGGGAACAATCGGTCGTAACTTAAGATTTTGTATTAAAGCATTTCTATGAAAAGGCCAAGATAGCTTATCTCGTTTCTGTCTGAGATTTCCATTTAGTCAAATAGTCTTTATCTCTCTCTCTCTCTCTCTCTCTCTCTTTTTCTCTTGCTCCTTAGATATCTCCGTCGCTTTCTCTTCCTTCTACTTTCTCTTCCTGTGTCTCTTTCTTTCCCTCCTTTACTCCTTTCCTTTCCTCTTCTCCCTTTTTGTGTATCTCTCTCTCTCTCTGCATCTCTCTCTCTCTTTCTCTCTCTCTCTCTTTCTCTCTCCCCCTCTCTATTTCTCTCTCGTTCTCCCTCTCTTTCTCTATTTTAATCTCTAGATGTGTTTCTCTCTTTCACTTTCTCTGTCTCTCTCTTTCTCCCCTACTCTCTATCCCTCTATTCCCCAATAATACGATTTATCCCACTCTCCTCCCCTCCCGTTGCCTTCTTTCTAGCTTCTCCTGCCTTTGTCCGCGCTGCACATATTTCGACAACATGACAAAACGTTGGTTAAATCGCATAAAAATGTTAAATGTTGCATGTTGTTTGCATTTGGAGGACAACAACAGCAGCAGCAGCAACAACCACGAGCAATGTTTTGCTTTTGGATAACGCCAACAACGAAGCGTGGGCGCACAATAGAGTTGTTGCTGTCGTTGTTTGTGCTGTTGTTGCTGCTGTTGTTGTTGTTGTTGCTGTCGTTGTTGCTTGTCGTTGTTGTTGTTGTTGCTGTTGTGCCGCTGCGTTTTTTTGACATTTTGTAACACGCGCCTGCCAAGCGGCATAAAAATTGACATATTATAATGTCATTGGCGTTCCCGATTTGCGCCACTGCGTCGACTGCCACAATTCGTCAATTTGGGGCAGCCAGCGTGGGTGGGCAGCAGCAGCAGCAGCAGCAGCAGCAGCAGCGGCAGCGCCGCAAGAGTTATGCGCAGAGTTGCCACAGTTGTCGTTGTTGTCGTTGTTGTCGTTACTCCTCGTCGTCGTCGTCATCGTCGTTGTTGTTGTTGTTGTTGTTGTTGTTGCTGTCGTTTTGTTTGTTTTGACAGGCAACGCACTTCAACTGCAGTTCGGGCTTCTATTTCTGCACCCTCGCAAAGGGTATGCGGGAATGCTGTCAAGCAATGTGTCGCCAGAAAGTGAAGGCCATACAAATAATTTTTGATCAATTAACTAGCATTATTTATTCGATTTTGTACTTATAACTTTCACTGATGGTTTACTACTTTTTAAATTTTATCTGTTTCATTATCATTATCATTAGCATTTTTATTATTTAGTTATTTATTATTTGTTATATATATATTTACTACTTTTGCATTATTTACTTTATATTAACTCATCATTTATTAATATCAATAATATATTTATCATTATTAGTATTTTCATTTACTTAATCATCAGTGTTATCATTTTCATTATCATTATTATCATTTTCATTTTCATTACCAATATCATTATTCTTCTTCAACTTCAATATCATCATCACTATCATCATCATCCTCATATCCTCATTATTATCTTTATATTAAAGATCTGGAAGAGTATTAAATCGTCGGCAGCACTGGAAAATAACAGTATGCTCTCTTGTTTTTTTGTTCTTTTTTTTTTTTGCTGTCTAGCCAAGACACAAACCGACATCGCAGTCGCTGTCTCTTGGCTGTTGTCTGTTGCTTTTGCCAATACACAACATTCTTATCAGATTGTTGCAATATTTCTGCTGCTCTATGTTGTTGTTTTTGTTGCTGATGTTGTTGTTGTTGTTGTTGCTGTTATTGTTGTTGCAGCCCGCACTCGAGCAGAGCTGCAAAAAAGAGATCTTTATCAAGCCGTAGGTTCAGGCTTTGGTAACAACAACATGGTTAGCAACAACAACAAAAACATGTAATGAAAATTATGACAAGCCAAATGCAAAAACGAGCAACAACAACAATTGCAACAACAAAAATAGAAGAAAAAAATATTGTGATATGAAAAATTATAATTCAATGGAAAATTGCGCCCACACACGCGTATCACACACACACACGCACATAACACACACACACACACACACACACACACACACACACACACACACAGACCACAATTGTTGTTGCTTTTTTGCTTATCGTGAACGGAAAGCGTTGTCGCTGTTGTTTTTGTTGTTGTCGTTGTGGTTGTTGCTGTTGTTGTTCAATGTTGCTGGCAGAGTTGTCAATTGTTTTTGCTCGACTTGCTTCTTCACCTGAAGCCTGGATATCATTTGCACAGCATTCCTCGCATCCTCGCATTATATAATTTCTCGCCGAAGAGCTCAACATTTAACAAGATCCATCAATCAGAGCGAGCATTGGAAAGGAAATTTCCATCGATCGATAACTGTGCATGTTGCGAGAACCGAATGTCAAGATCTGACTGTCGAGATTAGCCAGTGCGCCGGAGTGCCCCAGTGATCCGAAAGTGGAACACACTCTGAGCAGAACACACACGCACACACACACACACACACACACACGCAGCTGGTGATTGAATTGAGCTTGTAATCAAAATGCGTGTTCAACACGCGATCAAACGATCTAACGATCGATCCATAGTTTGTTCCACATGCAAATGTTGTCAGCTTTGGTTAGCAATGACAATCAAAACGTTTGAATATCGTTTCATTTTTTCTGGAAGTTGTTTAAGATCTTTTATCTTTTAGCAAAGATCTGGATACAGTTTCTGGTTGAGCTTCTCGAATATATATGAACATGTTCTGCTCGAATGTCCTCAAACTATGTTAACATAGTTACAAGTGAACTATTCTGATCTTGATCAAATAAATTATACGATTTCTTTGTTTTAACATACGATCAATTCCTTAAGAGAAATTTGCACTAGATATCTATATCTTAGGCAACTCAATAAACTGTATTTTATATAACTATATTTAAACTTTCCATAAATCGCTTTTAATTTGCAATCGCCCTTCTATGTGATTTTCAGAATCTAAAGGACAACGCAATTAAATAATTTTGATAAAACTTCAAAGCTTTCATCACATTCACTTCTTATGGCTTTCTTGACTTCTCTTTCTTTGATAATACTTCTTGCTCGCGTTTAGTCTTCCTCGCCCTCTCTCCTCGTTCTTGCTACATCTTTCCTAGTTTCACTCTTAACTCCCAGAGCCTGGCGCTTAAGCCTCGTCTCTCTTTTCGATTTTCACAGGCCTTGCTCTTAGGCAACGCCTTTCTTTGCGATCCTCGTGCCCTCGAGATACGCCTGTTTAGCTACATAAAGGGACAAACAGTTGGCCACGAACTTGGTCAGCGGCTGTCTGCCTCGCTTTTGGCCAAATCAATAGATAGTTAAATTAGCATATCAGTTGCTAAGAAAAACTTACAACAAACAGTAAGAGAATTACAAATTGCAGCGACCGTTAGGCGAATGCGTTTCCCAGCATATAGCCTCATCTGCTGTGCCCATTGACAACGGCAACAACAACAACAAAAACAACAACAACAACAACAACAGCAGCAGCAGCAGCTCCAACATTGGCTTTTTTTGCGTTTGTCGTTTATCACGCATCGCTGTCAAAGTGTCACTTTAGCTTAACGTTGGTGTAACGCCAAAAGATATCACAGACAATTCCAGTCTGGGCTCGAAGCCGCCCCAGCGCCTGCGCCTGCTCGCACGCGTAATAACGCATAATGTGCCAACAACAACAACAACAACAACAACAACAAAATCACGTTAATGACAGCGACGACGTGCCTTGAAGCCTGGCCCCAGCCTGGCTTGGCCTGGTCGCGGCCTGCGCTCAGTTTTAGCCATGGTATTGGCTATTTGGTCGCTCCGCCGTTCCGCAGGCGGCGGCCTGCAATCGCCGCAGGCTAAAAGCTGAGAAAAACGGAAAGACAAAAATAAAAAAAAAAAAAAACCAAAGCAGAAAGACAGCCAGAGCCAACTGCTGTTTTGTCACATCATTATCAGTTGGCCTGGTGTTGGCCCGGTGCGCAGAATTGGTGGCATTATTGACATGACAGACATGGCAGGTGTGAAGGAATTCGCCACTAAATCATGTTGTGCGGTCCATTTTGATTGGACGACACTGTCGGCGATTGCCGCCTTAATAAAGTCATCTAGCGGTTAACATTATGCGGCCTAAGACACTCGGCAACAGGTTTGTGGCTCAACTGAATATGAACGAATACACGGTGAATCAGAAAAACGCACAAATCATAGGATATATGCGCCTTTCTATGCGATTTTCATGAAATCAAGTGGCGCTTATGGAGTGTTAGACCAAAAGTGCGGTTCAGATGGTCAGAGGGATAGAAAGTGACATACAAAGCAAGAGTGTAATAAAGAGGGAGGAAGGGAAAGATAAAGAGAGAAAGAGAGAGAGAGAGAGAGAGAGAGAGGGAAAGAGCGATAGAGGCATAGATAAAACAGACCCCTAAAGAGAGAATGATAAAAAGAGGGCGATAAAGAGGAAGAACGAAAAAAAGTGTCCTAGAGAAAAAAGAGAAAATCTGAAAAAATAGTGAGATCATCCAAGAAAGAGAAAGAAGATAGGCAAGAGAGAGAGAGAGTTGATAGTTAGAAATAGCAAAGAAGATAAATATGTAAAGTGAAAGAGGACAAGTCTGAAATGAAGAACAATCTTGAAAAAAGAGAAGGAAAGCTTAAAGATAAGAGCAATTGCGGGTAAAACGAATGACAAAGGAAAAAAAAGTGGAAAAAGGCAGGACCTAAATGAGATGTAGAAATGACATGGACACACTTACATAATTTACTACACTATGTCATGAGAATCGCATAGAAAAGCTTAACAAAAGCTAAAGATAAAAGGAGATAGTTTTTATGGGCCATAATAAATTGCACACTTTGCAGCGCAGTGTAGGCCCGACAGTGTAGGGAATTGAAACGTTTAGTGAGCCGCACAGGCCCAGATGAAATTGAAGTTGAAACTGATGAAGTCCCACTGCTGGCCACAGAAACAAAAAAACGCTGCTTGCGCCTTGTGCTTGTTGCATGAATAATTCATAACAATGAACGACAGCAACAGCGGCAGCAGCAGCAGCAGCAGCAACAGGCACGGCAGCAATATGAAAGCTGGTCCAGTTATTAACTGGCATTGTGCACAAAAAAGTGAAAGCTCATAAGGCAATCAGTCAAAACGTCATCAATAGAATTAAGTAATCAACTCGGTAGAGCCGCAAAACTGACCACACACAACACGCAGTTGCAGGCAGCAGCAGCAGCAACATTGCAGACAATAGGCAGCTGGCGAGAGGCAGGAAAGAAAAAAAATATAAGGCAGCAAGAGCCTGAGCATTGATTGTGGTCAAAAAGGAGTTGTCCGAGAGAACAAAAGTGCGAGTGGCAGGACCACCAGCAAAAAGAGTTGCCAAGAACAACAAACGGAAAGCCAGCAACCGGCAACCAGCAACCGGCAACCAGCAACCGGCAACAGACGGACGAGCAACAGCAGTTGGCACTTTTTCCCCTGCAGTTCTTTTTATTCATTTGTGTTTGGGTTTTTTGCCCGTCTTTTTTTCGGGTAAGTTGTTTGGCCTGGCCGGCAGTTTTGTGGTTGTGGCCAGTTTGAAACGGACACCGGAGAAAACAAATGTCGATAAAGATAAGCAGCCCGGCCCCAGACCGCCCGGCAGCAGCAACATGTTAATTTGGCCAAACTAACTGCCTGCGCGAATCAAAGGCCCAGCCCAGAAGAGGTCTCAACTCTGAAACAAACATATCTTAAACATTTTTAAGCGCGTGCCCTCGCGTCAAGTCCGTGTGGCACGTTCCAGCTGCCGCTGCCGCTGCTGCATATTGCAGCCTGCCACACGTCACTTATGTTTACATTTTGGCCAGTGCTAATTATTGAACAAGCCCCCCCCCTCCCCTGACACCACTTCAATATATATATATATATATTACAACCATATTCATTTGCATTTGCCATGAGCCAAACCCAGTTACCCCTTTTACTGGCCGATTATCACAAAACTTTATGTGCAGCTCAGGGACTCGCTGACTTTGTGGCAAACAATTATTGCAATTAATTTAATTACTTGTCAAGAGAAATGAAAATAAAAAACTCATTCAAGTTTAATGCATGCAGCTATAAAAACTAGCCAAAGATCTGCCAAACACCTTAGAGAATGCAGCAATTTTATTCACATATCTATTCATACATCGTCATATGTATTTTGCACTCGACAAGGGGAGATATCTTTGGGCCAGTGTGGTCTATATGTCTTTAAATCTGATATAAATAAAAACACAAATTCATATGTGTAATCAATATATGCACACGCAAAAGAGAACACGCCGCAGCGTAGTATATACGGAGTTTGGCATCGAAAACTGATCTTCTTAAGGCACTTTCATCCCGTAAGCGAATTGTGTGGGCGGTAACTAGGTACATATATTTATGTATGTATACATATATCTATTTAGATGCCCAATAGTGGGCATGGTCAAGCAATTTAACAAACTTGGTCTGACGCAGATACATCAAGCCTCTAGATACAAAAGTTACCACAGAGTATCGCCTCTCGATAGACGCAGAACAAGAACATTGCCCAAAACCAAAATACTCTTTTTTTACTTGCTGAACTGACAACTATGAATGTCAAAGCTTTAATGAGCTTTTTAGTACTCTTTAACCAGCTGAAAACTGAGTTTATAGAAGCTTGATTATTTATACGCTGCGCTTTTGATTGTGCATGGATTAATGAAGAGCTTCGGGCCTTGCAGCTAGTCAAATTTGGAATTCAATCCACAGTTTTAATGAGCTTTTCAGTATTGGTCAAATTTATAAAAACACGTTCTTATGTTGTGCTTCCTAGATTAATGACGAGCATCAGACTTTGATTAAATACGATTAATCCGGATTATTTTTGAATTGAAATTCAACTTGTAGCTTTTAGGTGCTTTTAAATCTTCTTAATCCAGCTGGGAACGGAATTAGAAAAGCACTTTCGTATGATGTGCTTTCAATTGTGGAACTAGTCAACGGCAAGCTTTAATGAGCTTTTAAATACTGAACATATAAAATCTTGTTTGTTGTGCCTTCGGTTGATCCTAGATTAAAGCCGAGCATCAAACTTAGATTAATCCGGCGGCGGGACATCGACGCGTGAGTTCAACTCAAAGCTTTATTTAGCTTTGCATATTCTTTATCTTTTCACAATTTTTGCACTATACATATGATTATAAAATCCATATAAATTTACATTTCCATACATACACATTCGTATTTATCAAATATTTGCACACTCGCCATTATTATTTTTTGGTTTTTATTTCTTTCCCTATTCAAAGACGTTAAGATGAACAGTCAATAAAATTAACAAGAGCTCTATAGACGCACATAAACCTAGTGTTTTGCGTAGTTGTATCCCGTTTTCTCCCCCCTTGGGTGCTTCGCTCGGGCAGCCGCATTTGGGTTTCCTTGGACAACAAGCTCTGCCCGAGGATTCACACATCTTCGTTTTTCACAACGCTGAACGCGTCTTTGCAGGAGTCCCTCGAACTGTTTGTTCACTTTTCTTTTAGGCAATTATTGGTTAAAATTTGTCGAGACTGAACTTAAGATACTCTGTGATAGCCAGCCCCAGCAGCTAAGAGCTAATGACATTCTCGTCGCAAGCAACTTTGATGGCAAGCAATATGATTTCAGCTTAAGTTCCTTTGTGCACCAAATGTGGTTAAGCCCCATGAGCTCTATGTTTTCTAGTTTTTCAAAAATAATCGATCTATGATTATGCATGATTCGATTGTACTCAGAGAAAGCTGCGTACTTGAATTTATCCCCCAAGAAACTCTCTGCAGAAGTCCCTCCTTCTGTTAAATATATCGGAAGCAGCTGGATCGGACCAGTATATCATATAGCTGCCATGGGAACGATCGGTCGAAAAGTAGGTTCTTATGTGAAAAACATTGTTGTCAATTCAGCATTTATTAATTTTACTATGCTCCTCATATATTGTATATGCAAAATCCCAACAACATCGGACCACCATATACATATAATATAGCGTCCAAAGACGCGACTTGTTGTTTTTCAAGAAATCTCAACCATATTCGATATTTCCTATTTCAAAGCTTTCAAAGCTAATTATGCGAGCATTAAGCAACACTTCACGTTTTTGTTTATAATAAATTAAAGTAATTGTTCTTTATTTATGCTGCTTTAATTATTTCTTCATGGAAACTCTTGCTCCCAACTAAACTAGGTACTTGCGCTGGAATAGCTGGCGCGCTTCTCATGCTCCACTTTGATATGCTTATCAGTGGGATCTATGCAATGGCAAATAGATTCAACATAAAAATTAACCACCTTCGGGCAGACACTAATTTTTGCTTTATTTATTTAGCTAGTTGCACTTCGCGCCTCGATTGGCGCAGTCTGCAAAGGCCCAAGAAACCAGCTACGACTGGGCTAAGAATAGGAATAAGAACAAGCAGAATAACAACAGCAGCAGCAACAACAACAACAACAACAACAACAATGAAAACGGCAACAACAATAGATTTTTGACGTCTGGAAATTGTGCAGAGTGCAATTTGCAGTGGCCTCCAAGTTCAACTAACATTAAAAAACAAAAAAACGAAAAAAGGAAAAAAAAAGAGGAAAAGTAGAAGCCAAAGCCGAAGCTAAAGCCAAAAGATGAGGCTGAAGACGCGGCTCGAAAGATGTGGCAGCTACCCAAAGGAATGCGGCGGCAAATGAAATTGGCAAGAGAAGAGGCCAACAGCAACAGCAAGAAGAACAAGAACTTGGCTAGAATCAGGCATTGCCAAGACAATTCGAGTTGCGTGATTTGCGTGAGCGTCGTGCGTTGACTGACTGACAAACTGACAAACTGACGAACTGACGAACTGACGAGCTCGCTCGCCCTCCGTCTCTCTCTATCTCTATCTGCTCTGTGTGTGTGTGTGTTGCGGGAGTTTTGCCAGCTGCAGAAAACCAAATTATAATACACACACTGCATCTATTGCAGTTGCAGTTGCAGTTGCATTTGAAGCTTCAGCTGAAGCTGCAGTCAGCAGTCAGCAGTTGGCAGTCGGCAGTTGGCAGTCGGCAGTCGGCAGTTGGAGCTGGGTACTTGGCACACACCAACACACAATTGAAATTCCTTTGGCGCAGAAATTGCATTTCACGCTGAAAATGCGTGCTCTGCGTGCAGCAGCCTAAAGTGCAACGATAGCAGCAGCTACAGCAACAACAACAACAGCAACAACAACAACAGACACAACAATTGCTGCAACAGGAACTAAGCAATTATGTTTGAAATGCAAACCGAATGCAATGTACTCTACACAACATTCTATTTATTGCATTATATGAAATAACATAGTATAAATAATTATTATAATTCCCATAAGAATCGATTGACATAAGATATTGCTTGTATATGGTAAATATCGTATATTCACTTCATGTTTATACAACTTTTTATCTTGCAAAAATCTGAAGAAGCAAAACTTTGATTTGGTGTGTTTTCCAACACTATAGCCACGCATATTAGTTCTGAAACATCTGCAAGAAACTAGCCTATTTAACTCGTATCGTATATGGAAGGAAAAAGACTTTCTTACGATATCGTATATGGGGTGAAAATGGTATCGATATATAAACTGAGAAAAAGTTCTTATGACAACATGAACTGCAATTGAGAGTTTTTACGATATCACATATGGAGGGAAAAACAGATCTTTAACGATATATATGAACTAGTTTTTATAACAATATTGTGTATTTATAGAAAATCGAGTTTTTGTTACGATATTAATAAATGAATATGATAACAGTTCTTATGGGGACTGAAAATATAATGTTTGTTACGATGTCGTTTATGGACTGAAAATAGTATTTTCTGAGTTTCTGTATAAACTGAAACAAGTGAGTTTTTTACGATATGTATTGAAAATTGGGTTCTTTTGTGATATCGTATATGACCTGAAACAAAATTCTATTGCGATATTTTTACGATATCGTGTATGGACTGAAGACTTAGTGTCCTTTTCGCTGTGGGTAAAAAGTAAGAGTATTCAATCTATGGCAAAATGAAAGCTAATTGTTCCATCATGTTGTTTTCCCTAATTTTTGCACATGTCAAACGCGTTGACGCAGCCGAAGGAACCCGCGGGCTGCAGCCAGTTCAGCGAAACGCACAAAACTTTATGGGATCAGAGCTGACTGGCAAACTTTATGACATAGTGATGTTAATCTCAGCTCTGTCGGAGTCGGACTCGAGTTGTTGCAGACACAGACGCGGCCACAGTCGCGGTCGCAGTCGCAGTCGGAGTCGCGGTCGCGGTCGCAGTCGGAGTCGGAGTCAGTAGGAGGCAGCCCAAGTAGCATTCGGGGCCAAAGTGTAGGTGCGCGCGCCTGCGCAACGGCAAACAGCGCAGATGCCGCTGGGTGGCGGCTCTGTGGCAACATGTTGTTGCCGCGATTGTGGGCCGCAATGCCGCCGTCGTGCCGCAGAATGCCCAAAAGCGCAACACTTGCCACGCTTGCCACAGCGGCAGCAGCTTGGACTGTTTTTGCTGCATCCTTGGCTCGGCGGTCACGTCTTTGTGCTGCTTCTTATTCAGCGATTAGCTTGCATTTTGCGTGAAACGAATTTAATTTTACGAAAATATATATAAAAACAGGAGAAAAACAAAAAAAACAAAGTTTTGTGGCATGCAACCAAACTGTTGTCAATATTTGCGAGACGCTACTTTGTTGCTGTTTGTATTTGCAACTTGGCAGCTGATAGAGAGAGAGAGAGAGAGATAAACAGGGGGATGGATGAAGAGAGAGGGGGAGACAAACTTGTCAAATTTCATTTCATTTTTTGTTTTCAGTTTCTCGAGTTTTTGGCTTCACATAACAACATGTGACGGGAACTCAAGAGATGGCAAGCCACATTCATTGGCCAAAAAGACTGCCAATTGCCCCCCGTCGGAGAGGTCTCCCCGCCTGCCTGCCTGCCTGGCAGGTCAACAGTCTAATTACAAGTCGGCACACGCGGCTGTCACACCAGAGAAGCACTCCACACTCGACACTCGACTAAAATGTCGTGACTGGGCGCAGTTCCCATTCCCATTCGAGCATAGTTTTCCCTCACGCTCACCCTCCCCCACCCCTCGTCTTATGCACTATCGTAGCTAAACATCCGATGCAGCGTTAAGCACCTGCAATTGAATTTAAAGTCGTCCATAATCAAAGGCATCCGAAAGCTTATTAAAAAGTAAGCTCTTGTCAATGGCAAATTATGCGCTGTGAATGAGAGAGACCGAGGGGAAGCTAGAGATAGATATGGGAGAAGCATATAATACTAACCAGGCTACAGAGAGAGTATTGGGAGAAATATTTCCGACTCCATAGAGCACATATATATACATATATATTTACACATACTAAATCAGTATCAAGGACTTGTCCATCTGTCTGTTTCCATTCGAACGAGCCTCTCAATTTCAAAGCTATGTTCATGGAACTTTGGGGCAATTTCAAAGCTATGTTCATGGAACTTTGGGGAAAACATTCAATTCCACATTCTAAGACATTCTATGCAGGTTGAACAAACGAATCAATCGGATCGTGCTACTATAACCTACAGCTATCATAGGAAAAATGGGTCGAAAATAGGTTCTGCAACTTTTTTGTTTAACTTGATATCTTGACCAACCCCAAATGTACAAGTCTTCAAGTCATCTCAAGATATCGCAACTATAATATATAGCATCTGTAAGAGAAATATCTACAAAGGATTCAAAGCTTCTGTGTGCCAAAGAAATGTCAGCATTTCTTCTCGTTTTCACTTATTCACCTTCAGCCACAATTGCTTGACATATTAATGGGTATCACATTTTCCAAATAGTCTAATACATCTATATAATCAGATATTAACCTGATTCGGTATGATCAATATTTATTAGATTCTCATCAAGTATGAGCTTTATGGTCCCATGATTTAGACATTATCAAGACTTTACTAAGTCTAATCTATAATCTATATACTATTGTTAGTCGCTGAGTTCTTCACCAAAGTATTCACTTCCAATTTCTCGTTTATCCCTTTCCAATATCTTATTACTGACAAAAACTGAATATTTCAGCTAAAAAGAGTTGCGGGAAGAAGGGTTGTCAAGTTTTAATAGTTAATTGATCTCTTTCATTTCTTTCTATTCACACATTTTAATTGATTTTTCATTAGGTCAACTTTGAAAGCCACAATATAAGCTACATATAAAAGTAAACAAATGATTTTGTCGCATCTGTCTTGGGCTTTGTTAATTGCATGAGTCGATAATTAATTATCATGAGCCAATCGTATTAGCTGAAATTGAAATGGAAATGGAAAATGAATTTTCCATTTTCATTAAACAAAAAATGAGCAAAAACGAAAAAGGGAGAATGAAGAAAAAACATGTACATTGATTTACGCTCTTAATGCACTCACGTCAAGCACCGGACAGCTCGGCAGAGGGGGGGCTGCAGCCGGAGCGGGTGCGGGGGCGGGGGCGACGGGGCTGTGTTGTGGATCCGATATGGGAAATCCATTAATAAATAAAGCCTGCGACACTTACCTGCAATGAGAGAGAGAGAGAGAGAGAGAGAGAATGAGTGAAAATGAAATGTGTGAAAAATGGGTAAAAAATGAAAATAAAATATTGTTAAAAAGAATTTCATTAAGTGCAAATGCTGCAAAGGGCCAGCAAAATGGCGGCCATTATAGCACACACACACACGCACACACACACACTAGTATATATTTGTGTATATGTATATAATAACGGGGCGTGCTGTTGTTGTTGCATGTTGCGTGTGTGTCAACTTTTGCACTTTTTGCGCAAATGCAAATAGTGTAAAATGTGAAATGTGAAGTGAAGCAGGTGAATTAAGTGCGGCAGGTTGGTTGGCACAAAGGGTAGACTGAGTGAGTGAGTGTGCGAGTGTGTGTGTGCGAGTGTGTGGGGGGCATGTGAATAGAGTTTCACACGAACGCGAAAGCCGAAACGTAAGCCGAAGTCGTCGCAAGCAACGCTTCAGCGATTCGCACTGAAATATATACGCGATATATATATATGCCTCAACATGTGTGTGTGTGTGTGTGTGTCGGTGGCACAACTTCAATGGCCGTTGCATTATTGCTGCAACGCAACTAACAACAACAACAACAACAAGGAACAACGCCTACAATTGGCAAACCGCCCAACAGCAAATGTCCAACCCCAATAAAAATTGAAATGTAAGAGTGTGTGTGTGTGTGTGTAGGTGTGTGTGCGTGTAGGTGTGTGCTTGCATTATGTCTAGAAATGTTCGAAATATTTTAGGTAGTGAGTCTTGTGGCTCAGGAGCTGCGGCATCGAAAGGGTTGGGAGTAGGAGGACCAGGTGGAGGAGGCAGCAGCCATACAACACGCAAGGGCAAGCACAGCAGAGCCTAGAAGTCAGAAGAGGCGTGGTGTGTGTGTATGTGAGTGTGCGTGTGGGTGTGTGTGTGTGCGTGTTTGTGTGTGTGTGTGTAGGGTAGCTCAATTTCAAGTCAAGCAGGCAAAGGCAACTGGACACACACAATGCAAGAGCGAGAGAGGGACACTTTAAAAAAGAAATAGCAGAGTGTGTGTGTGAGAGAGAGAGGGAGAGAGAGAGAAAGAGAGCAAGGGAGCGAGCAAGCTAGGCTCTTGGCCTGTGAACGCTCGAATGAGCGAGCGAGAGGGAGTGGGTGAGCCGGGTAGGAAGCGGTAGACGTAGGGCAGCTATGCCCAGGCGGTAAGGGTTGTTCACACACACACACGCACACACATGTGTGTGGAAACGAGATGGCATAGGTTAAACGAGCCTAGGCCGAGGCGCGGCAGCGTGGTATGTGAGCGTTGGGTCGGGGTCGGGGTCGGGGATGGTTCGTAAAAACTCGATTGTGGCAGCCTAGTCACAATTTTTGAGGGTCGTCCAAATGCGGCTGCCATTTTAGTTTTGGCTGCCATAAGCAATAAACAACAACAACAACAACAAACAAATAAATGTGGAAAATATCAAGTCAAAAACTCACAAAAGAATTAAGGAATGTTAAGTGCAGCCAGGGAAAAGAAAAGCCAGAAAAGAAAATAGTAATTCGAATATTATACAATTTCCTTATAATTCCAATGTTATTTCTAGAAAATGCCCAAGTTTTTGCTATTTATTTTCCATGTCCATATAATTCCCAGCTATTCCCTAGCAATTTCTATGCATATCTTTTAGTTTGTAGAGTATATAAAACCTATTCAAGTTCACAGCATAATATCAAATAGATCATACTTTTAATCCTTATTATATAACATAAGACATCCATGTCAGGTTTTACCTAAAAAGGTTCTTAAATTCTTTTAATATAGCTATCAGATTGTAATTCGTAAAGCTGGTATAAAGAAATCGAAAAAAATCTACGCTCATTCCCAAAAAACCCAATGGCGACCGCCTATTAAGGCTGTAATTTCAACCCTAACCATTGAGTTATTCAGTTAATTTAGAAATTACGATCAAACGGTTGAGAAAGAGAGAGGGAGTAAAAGAGAGAGAATCACAGGCTGAGAAGAGGTTAGAAAGAAATAATTGTAAAATTAGACGACAGCTTAGACTCACGCACGTAACACACAGACAAGCATGAGGAGCTAAGCTGGCGATCAACTGAGCAAAAGCGCTTTAAAAGCTCACCAATACACATGCAGCTAAGAGTGCAAGTGTATGAGTGGAGCTTTCTTCTTTTCCTTTTCAAAAGGGAAACTAAGAAGCAGGAAAAGAGAGGGAAATGAGAAGGAAAAGAGATGGAAATGAGAGGGATAAGGGAAGGAATAGAGAGGGAAATGAGAAGGAAAAGAGAGGGAAAAGAGATGGGAAACAGAAGGAAAAGAATCAAAAAAGGGAGAATATCGAGAATAGATTCAATGAAGATAAAAACGATACAAAAAAATGAAGCATGGTAAGAGTTAAGCGGAGATTAAGCAGCATGTCAAGCATTTTTTGGGCATGTGGAGAGTGTTTCACTTGCGAAGAATTCTTCAAATATAAATTGAGGGAAACCCCTTTGTTCAGCAGCTTGTTATACAGATATAGCTCCAAGATATATTGAACTGCAGTCAACAATAAAACGTTTCAATTCGACGTCGGAAAACTAGTTACTAACTCTAACAAGCATTTTGGTCCATAAAGAATATTTGCACAGACTCGATGATTAACGAGTAGCGCATATATTAAATCTCGCTAAGGTCTAAACCCGATCGAAGACAAAAACTCTCTATAATTACTAGACAAGCTATTAGAAAAAAATTAAGTTAAAAATAAATATAAGGAAAAAATATGTATATTATAGGAATAATTTTGCATGTTTGATCGTTGGCTCAAGATTTATGCGAGCCAGTTGTGTGCATACAAATACCATACTACAGGGAATAGTTGTACATACATATAGATATGGATATGGATATATGTATGTATGTGTAGATATACGGTGACTAATGCCTGTTTGAATAGCTGAAAGTTAACTATTTGACACCCGGTTTTAATGGTTAATGCTGCCTGCTACTGGCTAAATTTCGAATGCCCTTGGCAGCTAGCTCCCCCTGACCAGCCCCTACCACCCCCTGTCCGACCCCCAGCGCACCTGGTGTTAAGCTAATTGCCCGACTTCCTTTTGCTTGACACTGACATTGAATCTTGTTACGTTTGGGTTTCGGTTTCGGTTTTTGATTTTGATTTTGATTTCGTTTCATTTCGTTTCGCTTTGATGACGGAACACCTCAAAAGTGAGCGCCGCTCGTTGCATTTGTATTTGTTTAGTGGTCACTCCACACACACACACACGCACACACACACACACACACACATACACATGCACACAAATACATGCATATGCATATGTGTGATGTATAAATATGCATGTTTGTGTGTATGAATCCATGTGTTTAGTTGTGCATGTTGCGCGCGCGTATTAAATTCAGCTTTAGTCTCTGCCCTGCCCAGCTACCTCGCTCTCTCGCTCTCTATCTTTCTCGCTCTCTCGGTCTCTGTCTCTCTTCCGCCTTCAACTTGGAACTCCTCAAGCAATGTAGCCACCCTGTTGCGGTGCTTTTTTTTCGCTTTTTTTATGATTATTGTGTTTTGTTGTTGTCGGTTTCTCTCAATATTTCATTTGTTATCCATTCTGCGGCTTTGCTTTTCTTTCTTTGCCTTTGCTCGGCTGCATTCGCGCTGCGCACGCGCAAAACTTGTTAGAAGTTTTGTGTTCTATTCTTATACTATATACACATATGGAGAGGCGAGTTATCGCGCCAAGGGAGGGCAGGGGTGGGGGCAGCTCAGAAAGTCGGGTAGCCGTCATCGTTGCGCAAATGTTCAAGGTTAACAACGCTCAGGCGCTCAAGCTCAAGTGTGTGCAGTTCGGTCCGTCGATAGATTTGCCAAATGGTTAATGGAACACGGACGCAGAGCGACGCGACGCGACAGCCCGGCAAAGCCGGCAACTAGACAGACAAGTGGGTAGGTAGCATGCGATATATACACATATACACGCATACATATACATATACACATATGTATATACATATATAGGGAAGCGTGGGGTATGTGCCTGGCCTGGCGATCGTGTCGCAGCTGCCCGTTGAATGGAATTATCAGAGATTGAAACAAAAGTAGTC
Source organism: Drosophila kanekoi (assembly GCA_037075305.1). Lineage (NCBI taxonomy): Eukaryota > Metazoa > Arthropoda > Insecta > Diptera > Drosophilidae > Drosophila > Drosophila kanekoi. Next base: position 3,093,113 of record JBAMCE010000290.1, read on the forward strand.
AACTGTTTGATAAGTGTTCCATTCCAGCATTCCTGAAAGCCCAGTTGCCAGGAATTCCTATGCAACACTCTTCGCTTGGAGGCCAGCATTTCTTCTAATGGAATTCATATACTATATATATACAAATATATCGCAGCTTGTCGTTGAATGGAATTATTTGAGATTGAAACAAAAGTAGACAACTGTTAGTAAGTGTTTCATTCCAGCATTCCTGAAAGCCCAGTTGCCAGGAATTCCTATGCAACACTCTTCGCTTGGATTCCAGCATTTCTTCTAATGGAATTCATATACTAAATATATACATATATGTCGCAGCTGGTCGTTGAATGGAATAATCAGAGATTGAAACAAAAATAGATAAGTGTTACATTCCAGCATTCCTGAAAGCGCAGTCGCCATTCGCCGATTCCAGCATTTCTTCTAATGGAATTCAGTTTTGCTTTGTGCTCCCAATATCAATGCTCAATGCGTACAATTTGGCATGCTGGCGGAATTCTAAAACCAGCTGATGAAGAACCTATGTAGATGTGGCTCCGGCACAGTTGAACAATCTCTTTTGTGTGTTTTTTTTCAGTATTCCGAGCAGCAAAGTTGTTCGTTCGCTAGAATTCCATTTGTGTTTGGGTAGCCATAAAAAAAGGTACAGTTAACAGCAGATTCTATTGTGTTTCATTCCGGGCTGCGAAACAAATGGCATTGGGATGCTTTCAAATGGAGTTGGTTAACAAATATCATAGATTTGCAGAAAACTATTTGGAAATCATCTAAGGTGGCCAGGCATAGGATTTTGTGGGAACCTTTGAAATTTGTCCAGCTCGTTTTCATTTTATAAAAAGTGCTCAAGTTAAGCACACGTTTTAACTTTCAATTTTGCAATTTTTATTTTGATTGTTTGGCAAAACTTATTGTAAAAATCGTAGCAAGTGATAATTAAAAATCTCAACTTAATGCTCGGTGCAAACCAAATTTAATATCGCAGTGTATGACACGAAGTAACAAAGACCAACAAGGAGAAGGACAACAACTCCACAAAATGTTTTCCAGCGATGCAGAGTTGTTGCGCAATCTGGCCAAGACGCAGTCGCCGCAGGGTCAATCGAAGCGGGAGAAGCGCGTCGGCCTCATAGCGGCAATGGGGCATTTTAGGCCAAAAAACGCCACGCCCATTCAGTTTTACAACTATGTCAGAGAGTTCTGCATAATGCACAACTGCAGCATCGACGAGGCCATGGAGAGGGCGCCCGACTCCTGGAAGAATCTCAGCAAGGATCAAAGGCAGCTCTACAATTCCGTAAGTGCGATCTCTTTCTCTTTCTGTTTCACTTCCGCTTTTCCCAGTTACGACGCTGCTATTGTGTTCCACTCCCCCAACTGTACCGCGTCCAATTGTTTTGATTTTTAAATGTAAAGCAATCGCCTTTTGTTTGTCACCCACACTCGGTCTCTCGCCTCGTCTACCCCGCAACGGGACTCTGGTAAACTTGGCCTCTAGGTCGAGCGGCGCGTATAACCTAACTTTTCCCAATTTCACTGTTCCTTAATTGAATGCAGCCGTTTACAGACCAACTGTTCCCATTTTAAATGCTTCATATCCACTGTTCCTAACTCCTTTATTCCACGCTTTAGATATCCCATCTTCCCATGTTTCCTCAACTGCTGCACCTTTCCTTAACTACGATATATTGCACCATTCACAATCCCATTATTCCTATTGCAATTCCTTTGAAATGTTTCACATCGCCATTTCCTAGTTGCGCTATTCCAAGCTTTAGTTATTCCATCTTCCATTGTTTCCGTCGATATACAGGAGATGCATGCTGCTCTGCCAATTCCTGTGCCCCGACACCTTATCTATCGCGCATTTCAAATGGAGCGCGCCGGCCGCTGGAAGATTAGCTCCATGCCCGCCGCGAATGGTACGACCACCAAGTACTCGGTTGAGTCATATGCGCCGCCCGTCAAGCCCACCAAGATGCAGGCGCGTTTGCGGGCGCAGCAGCCACGCTATGACAACTTGGCCGAAACGTCGCCGTGCTGCCTAGAATCGCCGCGATCGCCAAAGAAGCCGCAGGTGCGGACTTTGACGCCGCCCGAGCAGCGAGCGCAGCGGGCACAGCTGGAGAAGAGCACGTGCTCGCTGTCGCTCACACGGATACTGTCCGAGGCGAGCCTTAAGGGTATGCGCAGTGGCCGGATCAAGCTGATGCCAGCGGCCATGACGGGCAAATCTCACGGCGAGGGCGCCATCGAGTCCAAGCAGCAGCAGGAGCAGCCGCAGCCGCAGCCGAAAACGAAGCTGACGACCAAAAGCAAAAACAAAAAACAGCTTAAGGTCACATCAGCTGTGAGGAAGAAGCAGATAGCCGTCAAGACAAAGTCGCCAGCGAAGCAGCCACACGCTGGATTGTCCAAGACAGATGTCAAGCGAAAGTATCCAAATAATAAGAAATATAAGAAAAAATCCTAAGCGGAGCTTGTTCGTAGCAGAACTAGTTGAACATATCCAAAATATGATACATGTATATAAATATGTTTATTGTTTTGCACCACCCTCCCCCCGACACACACACACACACAAACACTTCCCTCCCCCACCCACACATACACAGCACTCACAGATCATGAATGACTTAACAAAAAACTAAACGAATACCAACACAGACACACGCAGACACAGACACACGCAGACATACACATACACAGACATACACATACACAGACATACACAGACACACAAAGCCATACACAGTCACACACATACCCAGACACACAGACACTAACACACACAGACTCACACTACGGTACTTAAAGAAATGCTCTAGACCTTGAAGCCATATATATGTGTATATATATATATATATATATATATATATATATGAATATATTTGAATATATTAATGTAACTTTATGTACACACAAAGACACAAACAGATCCACAAACAGATATGTCCACCAAAACCTCGTTATAGTTATCGAACGATTGTCGTTGCTCATCGAATGTTTACACGATTGTTTTAATCACGAATGCACCGAATGAATCTCAAATGCTAAATGGTTAGAATGCTACTTGCTGCTGCCACTTAAATTGGACTCACATCAAACACATACTCGAAAACACTCGAATAACTAAAACTAATTAAATATTACTCATTGTATTCATTACACGTTTCCTAATATTGTTAACCCACAAGGCGTTTATACGAGCTGCTTTTCAACGCAAAGCACAAAATACAACGTGTAAAAAACACTAACCGTATATACATGTTATATATTCAACAATTTTTTCTAGAAAAAAAGGGACGCGTGAGGTGATAGAAAGCTCGCCAACTATTCGTGAGCTGCTGTGAAAGAGTGTTGGAAAAGCCTGAAAGCGTTGTCACATGAGATAAAGTTATCTTCGATAACGATAACTTTCATGTTTCCATAAAATCGTTGCGAATCGAAAAAAATCTTGTTTGTTGTATCTATTTGTTAGGTCAGTTTTACAAAGTTCACAATTTCGCCTAATAGAAAGTGTTGGAAAAAGTAAAAAAGATTAATCCCAGTTTGCCGACATTTCTATTTTGTTTTGGCATTGGTTTTTTCTGATAGATGCATCATGATCATGATCTATAAGGTTATGTTCATACTGTTTCTCTGATTAATTAAGTGCAAGTTAGGATTGAGATTTGAAGCCGAATCCGCCTATGTAATCACAGCATTCAGGAGCTAAGATTGTGATATATATGTATGTATATACATATATATGTATATTTACATATATAGTAAAAACTTCTGTTCCGTTTGATCGTCAATTCACAATAACACGTTGCAAGAACAGGTAGTCAAATAGAAAAAAGTTTTGAAAAACCCGCAAAACTCTTTTTGGGCAATTTTTGTATTTGTTTAATTTCTTTATAAGCTGCTCGATCAAACTAGATGCCAGCGTGTGTGTGTGTGTGTATCTACATGCCCAAACGTATGTACATATGTATGTATGTATGTATGTATGTATCTAGAAGATACATATCTGTGCGTGTATCTCGCAGTGTGTGTGGCTGTGCCTGTACTTATGTATCTGTGCCATCATGTTCGCCAGCATTTGATGAACCGTTATTTAAGCAACGCACACCATAGGCAATAAAACATTTGCGTTGTTGTTCTATAGACAACTAACAACCAACAACAACAACAACCAACGACAAAAACAACAGCAACAACACAAAGATAAATGAAATCAGCAAAAAGCCAGCAGGAAAAAAATTCGCGCAAAAAATTTAATTTTTTTCGTTGCCTTTTTGTGCTTTTTGTTGTTGTTGTTGTTGTTGTTGTTGTTATTTTTGCCAATCGGCACGCAGTTGCCAGTTGAGCATTTGACCTAAATACGCTGCCTGCCAGCAGTTGTTGTTGTTGTTGTTGTTGTTGTTGTAGTTCTCAATAGGCTAAACTTAACGCGCTTTTGTGCGTCGCCATAAGAGACAAAAAAAATAAGAAATAGAAAGAAAGAAGGCAGCGCAAAAAATAAAATGGCAAATAAAAAGAATTCGCTGTTAGATTGTTGTTGTTGTTGCGGCTGCTAATTTCGCAAAAAAAAAAATAATAATAAAGAAACGAAAAAAAAAGCAATTCTATTCCGCGTTCGGCCGAAAAAGCAGGCATGAAATGAACAACTGTACACAGAAAAAAAAAGCGAAAAGTCACTGTCGACGCTGACGGCGACGCGAACGCCGACGCCTGCGCAGCCCACGACAACACTTTGGCTCTTCTTGTTCTTCTGCTTTTGCTGCTGCTGCGGCTGCTTCTTCTTGGGTGCTTGCTAAATTTATAGCCGCTTACGCATGACGCCAAAAAGCAGCTGACAAAAGCTCACACACACACACACACACACACACACTAGCACACTTGCGCGCACACACATGAAAGGTGCCTGCTGTGGCTTTGCTGCTGCGCGCAGCGACGCAGCGTCGTCATTTCGACAGCGCCATTTGACTTCTAACTGCTTTTATAAACAGGCAGCATAGGCACACACACGCACATAAACAGGGAGACACACACACACACACACACACACACACACACGTAGGCGCTAACTAGGCGACCAACTAAACTTAACTAGCGCCCTCTGCTGACAGCGCTGCTTTGTGTTGTCAAGCTGCAAAGGCGCAGCAACGAGCAGCGGCGATTACGCAATGCGTTCGTTGCTTCACACACACACACACACACACACAGCTAAGAGGCAGCAGCAGAAACAACAACAACAACAACAACAGCATTTTGTTTCGTTTCCGCGATCGACGCGCTTGCAAAAACAAAAACAAAAACAAGAAACAAAAAATTCGCAAATAGCAGAAGTTGCGATGCGTGCGACCCAATTGGAAATTTGACATACAAAGAGAATGTGCGAAAGAGAGAGAGAGAGAGAGCGAGCGAGAGCGAGAACGCGACAGTGCAGCTTAAAATGTAAGTTGTGTATATTAGAATAATAGGGCATATATGCATATGTATACATATGTGTGCAAGTGTGGGAATTAGCTGGAATTACAAGTTTTATAATATACATACATATATAATCGCAAAAATACATACATACATGCTTGGCAGAGGATTTTTTAGCTTAACTTCTAAGCAAAATATCAGTCACAAAAATTATATAAACTTTAGACAAAAATACATACATATATGTAAAATATTGTTTCAAAAGTTATTGATTGATTGTTGATAACAATATTACATATTTTGTGTTCTGACTTTTAGTCATTGTTTGTGGTACTTTTAAGTCATATTTAGTAAAACTTGATATACTAAGAAGAGAAGATATCTGCAAAAACAAGAACTAGCCTAAAGTTCAACGATATTTTCTAGATTTCCAAAAAAGTAATCTTAACTTGATCAAATACGCATCTAGTTGGTTTCATTGTATATGTATGTGTTTTCTAAATATATATGTATTTGATCTGACAGTTATATGTATATAGATATATCAATGCAATGCGATGGATTTGAACTTTTCAGCTTATTATTTCTTTATTTCTTTCTTTCTGTTTGTCTTTAGTCTACTGTATCTGCTCTTTAAAGAGTATTTGAGATTCGTTTTCCTTTATTTTTCCACATCTAAATTTGCTTAGACTTTATATTTTGCGCTCATTCGACATATTTCCTGCAGTCCTCTTCTTCTTCATTATGCATAGAGCATTTGAGCTTCGTTCAGTTTGCTTGATTTTTTCTTCATTTGCGAGCTCTTCACCCCGTTCGGACTGTCAAACGTTGCCCAACCGAAAAGAGAAATTTTGCAGTTGTTTGTGTGTCTGACCTTTGGCTTGACCGTGGGCGTGAGTTGTGCGAAAATAAAAGACCGCGGCAAATGAAAAAAATATATATATGTATATATAGGTAAAAAAAAAAAAAGAAGCACAAAAAAAATAGTTGCGAAAATGTTTCTAGCGGGTCGCTAGCCGCTTGAAATTCAATGCTATCTACGCACACACACTCACACACACACGCACACACGCACGCACACTCGCGCAATGTGCGCAAATTGGTTCAGTAGGTGGCCGGGTGTGTGTGTGTGTGTGTGTTTGTTGTTGTTGTTGCCAGCTGGCGCGGCGTCATTTAAATTTAGCAGCAAGCAGCGAGCGGGCAGAAGAGAGCGGAGAGCGAAGAGCAAAGAGCGTGCGAAGAGCGTGGAGAGCGGGGCTGCGCCTTCAGCCGGCAAAATGAAACATTGAAAATCATAAAGAGAACAACAACAGCGAAATTCGCACATATCTGTCCTTGACACACATTGCGTATACGCAATTTACGCGTTGCGTGTGAGTGCGTACGCATTAGCGTGTGCGTGTGCGTGCGTGTGCGTGTGCGTGTGTGTGACCCACTTACGTATCTGACAGATACAGATAACAACATATGTTTTCAACAGTAAATTCGCAAATGCAAAACTAGTCGCGATATCAGCAGCAGCTGCTTAGCCTCAGCCTCTCGCTCGCACCCGCTCAAGCGGAAGTGTTGCTCGTGTGGATCGAAGTGGAGGAAGGAGCGGGGGCAGGGGCAGGGGCGAGGGCGGGGACGGGTTGTTTGGCATCTCTATCTGCTGCATTATTGGCATTGATTAATTGTGGCGCTGAGCCGGCGGTTCAATAGGTGCGACATAAGACAAATTGCACGAGTGCATCCAAAAAACAAAAACAAAAAATCCCAATAAATTTTGGACAGCTGCGAAAAATGGCCATCAGAAATAGTTGGCTCAAATGTTGGCCAAAGATCACAGCCAAAGATCAAATAATAATAATAATAATAATAATATTATAATAATGCACGTTTTCAGATCTATAAGAAGAAATGTTGAAAGGCCCGTCGAGGCGCAAGAAATTCTTTGGGCAAACGCAAATAACAAGTTATTAATAAAATCTTGACTATATTTAAATATCTTAGAGTGAACCCAAACTTTGTGTTAACATTTGAAGACTTTATTATTTTGCTAATTTGTTGACTCATTTGCAGAGTTAAAAGTTTCTTAGCCTTAACATTAAATATTAACTTCTTTAAAAATGATTAACAAAATGAATAAGTCGCCAAAAGCTGCTTTAAATTTAAATTATATATTTTCTATATATTTTCATTACATTTCCATGAAATACCTTTCAAAAATTGACTTCTTTGTTAATCCAAGTTAAATAGATATTAACCTTAAGTTCTTGGTATTTTTTCTGCTAATTTTGCTTAAAACCAACTTTTCAACTATTTTCTTATATAAAGATAAGATTTATCCGAGCAACCCGAATTTCTTTTAGTTCCACAAAGAAAGGCAGAATATGTTTTTCCTATATTTTCTATATAATTGACATTGATATTTCTCTAAATAAACTAGGATAAGTATTTTTAAGTTAGTATTTTTCTTAATACTGCTTGAATACCCTGCAAAATATGTTTTCCGCACGGCCTATAACTAACACACATGGATCGAGATTCTATTGAATGCTTAACCAAAATGGCAACTCTTAAGTGTTGCCAGATCTTAAAACCAGAATAATCTAGGAAAATATGCCGTACAGTATGTTAGGAAAATAAATAAATAGAATTTTCAACTGGAATTCAAATTGCATTTGTTATAAATTTGCATTTTTGCAAAATGCAGTTTATTTATTAAACATTTTTAAAATTTTTAGTTTTATTTTTGTTGTTTGTTTTTGCTTAATATGCCTTATTTCCGTCTAATGTCATGCAGCGAGCGCTGCGTACGTGCCTTTGGCTCAGTCGGATGCAAGGGCCAGAGCGGGGTTGCGGGGGTGCGGAGGTGGCGCACATGTATAGTGAGATAACGCCAGCCGCATGCATATATACACACACAACTAAATATATGTATGTACATTCTATTCATATATACATAGAATGCACATATGTATATATATATATGTATGTACATATGTATATGTATATGCATATATAGATGAATAAGCAACAAATAACCGTCAAGTGCAAGCAAACGCACAGCGTGCGTAGCCTCTCTCTTTCGCACTCATTGCTGCCCTGCCCTTGCTTAACTGATAAACAAAGAGCGGCGGCAGCGAGGCAAAACGGTTTTTTCTCTCTTTCTTTTAATTTGCTTTCGTATTTGTTGCTAATAATTTGTTTCTGCTGCCATATGTTTGCCAAACATGCGAATTGCGTAAGCGGCGACAGCAGCGACTGCGACTGCGATGGCGACTGCGACGGCGACGTTGACGACGCCGCCAGCAGAGAGCGCAACATTTAGCAAAGAGAATTCGCAAATTGGGCAAAAATGATCACGAAACAAAAGCACAGGCCACACATACATACATACATACATACACAGACACGCACGCACACAAGCGCACAACGACGGCCGCCAGCTTTGCTGCTCTTCAACTTGACTTTGAAAATGTTGCGAGAGTGGGAGTGCGAGTGCGAGTGTAAGAGAGAGAGAGAGAGTGAGAGCGCGCGCAAAAGTTTGCCAATTGTGCGTGCGTGCGAGCGTAGCTGTTGCTAGATTTTTGGCAACATTTTTTGCTGTGGGGCCCGGCCTCATTTTGTTGTTGTTGCGGTGCGTGCGCGATCTTGCGAATTTTTTTATGCGTGCGTTGTTGCTGCTGCTCACGCACTTTTTTCTGTGCTTCTATTTTTCGGCAGCGACGTCGAGAGTTCATTGGCTTTTGGTGCGTGCCTATGACGGGCCTATGACTATGATTGTTGTTGTTGTTGTTGTTGTTGTGGCTGTTTGTTGTTGCTGCTTTGTGCGTGTCGTTGATCTTTCGCGTAAAACTAGCAACAACAATGGCAACAAAGATTGGGCCGCGAGTTCAATGAACTTTTTTGCGTTTGGTTTATACATGCGTCGCGCTCTTGTTGTTGTTGTTGTTGTTGTGCTGTTGTTGTTGCTGCGTTTGCGCAAAACTATTTTTTTTGGCAATGTTGTCGTTGTTGTTGTTGTTGCTGTTGTTGTTACACAAAGTTCAATAGACTCGCGAATTTTGTGCTTCTTTTTTATATACATACATACATATACATATGTATATTAGATATGTATTAGATACACATGTAGCTGGGCCTACCGCGTTGTTTTAATGGCCAGGTCGAAAAAGTTGTGCTGCTTCTTCCATTATTTTTTGTTCTTTATTTTGTTGTTGTTGTTGTTGTTGTTGATTGCGATAAGTAAATAAGAGCACAGGCCACAAAATTGGCGATAAATACCATTGTATTATCACAATTAATATAACTTGCGGCTGTTGAAAGGGCGCATGTGTGTGTGTGTGTGTGTGTGGGCGGGGGGCTGGTTGGGCTGTGGGGCGTATTGCCAGTTACAAATGTATTGCAAATAAATTTCTGCTTTACTTTCAAGTCTTGTGAATCATCAGCCACAGCTACTTTTAGCTACTTAGTCGATTTTTTATTTTATTTGTTGTCTATTTCTATCATTTAAACATTTGCACGCATTATTTGTTTATGAATTTTGCTAGCAATATTTATGGATTTAGTTAAAGCCCACAAATTGACAAAAGTTATTTGAATTGACGAATCGCCAAGTTGACTGAGAGAAACATTTCAAAAACAAAAGAATATGCTTAGTTGAATATATATATATATATTTTTTTAAGTATAATTAATTTAATAATTACAAATTCTCATTTGTTTTTAGATAAGTTAAGTTTAGTACACTTCTTCTTCTTCTTGATATACATATTTATAATTCTTCATATATGTCAATATATTTATTGATATACTTCTGCTTCGACTAGATATATTTCTTCTTCGTTCCATACATTTCCCGATAAATTACTTCTTCTTCTTCTTGATATATTTCTAAATATTTCTTTTTCTTGATAACTTTCAATATTTCTGTTTGTCATTTTAATTTATATACAAGCATCATGAAAATCCATTAAAATTTTAATTATATTATTATTATTATATTTTGATTTGTCTATGAATGAAAATGAGATGCATAAGCATATATGTACATATCAATTATTTAAACTAAATAAGATATCATTTTAAATAGAATTTGATAAAATTTATAATCTTTTATCACACTGTGACATGTTCTTAAGCCTCATCCTTATCAATGTTCCATTAGTTTTAGGTTCGAACTCCTACCTCCTCTTTTTCTCTCTTCCTAGCTGCTTTCTTCTCTCACTCTCTCTCTCTCTCTCCCTCTTTATCTAAAACCTTTTAAGCACTATGCAAATCATAGTCTATGTACCGAAGCTAGACATATAGAAAAGTTAGCTTTTATGCTTCACAAAGTAGCAGAGTCCACGAAGTTGGTTGGTCCAGCTGATTGGATATATGTACATATATATATATATATATATATATATTATACATATATATATATATATATATGTACATATAGATAGATAGACTTTCATAGACTTTTATCCTTTCTAACGTTTTCAACTTGTCTAAACATTTGTGAAACGGTCTGGAGGTGCGACGAGGGGATTTCTTTATTAGCCATGCAAAATTTATGCAGTTTTGTGTTAGGAAATAAATAAAATAAAAGGGGGCAAAACTTTCGAAAGTTCTGGTCATGGGAAATTTGCAATGAGCGATGGATGAGTCGAGGTTTCGGGCCGGTGAAATTTTAAATGTCTAATTGCCGCCGCAGTTGTTGTTGTTGTTGCTGCCCTTTTCTCTTGCCCCCCTCTCTCCATCTCTCTCTCTGTCTTTCTCTCTCTCTCTCTTTGACAGGCATATGAGACTTATGTATATATATATAAGGTATCTAACTAGTTAGCCCCTTATATTTGATGTATTTATTTTACTTTTTTTTTTGGTTTAGTTTTGGTTTAGTTTTTCTTGTCTAGCAAGAAAGTTGCTTTGGCTTTGGAACCGGATTTATGCGAAATTTTCGAGGGCTTCAAATGCCATAAAACAGGCAACGAAATTTTATGGCAATTTCGTCTGCTATAAAATAAAAAATATGCTGTTAGGAGCGGCTGTCAACGTGTTGTTAAAGCTGTTTTTCCCAAAGCGCCAAATTAAGTAGAAGAAATAATAAATTAGCTTTTAATTTATTTGTGTGTGTGCGTGCGTGTGTGTGTGTGTGTGTGTGTGTGCGTGTCATCAGTTGAAATGATTATGTAACTAAGCGTAATTAAAGCAACAACAACAACGACAACAATTGCAGCGGCAACAGCAACAACAACAGCAACAACAACAACAACAATGGCTAACTGAATTAACCTTGTTCTAGCCCAACGGAAAGTGCACACTCACACACACACACACAGGCGCGCGATATGAGCGCAGATACATTTGTATCTTTGTTTGTATCTTGTGAGTCCTTGGTTATAATTAATCCACAATTGCACATACAACACACACACACACACACACACACACTTGCAGCGATGGCACGCAAGCGTCCAGTGTTTATTTTTTTGTTTTTCGTTTTTTTTGTTTTGTGGGGCGTCAACTGTACCCGAAGCGATCAGATAAATTGCCATTGGCACCTGGCCGGCAGCTCTAGAGCTCCATCCAAATGCTAATTGCCAATGGGTCAGACCTGGCTTGCATGTCAACATTGCTGCTGCTCGCTAGCTATTAGCTCAAAAGTCAGCCACAGTATGTGTCACGCAGCGGCAAGCGCCGCTCTCCGCGCTTCTCAACTGCCCATATGTAGCACGCATACGCAACGTGGGCGCACACTCACACACACACAATGGATGAACTTTTTCAATTTCTGCGCTTTGCGCACTTTAATTGCTTGAAAATTGTACTAAAATACTAAAGAGATGACTTCATTGTGTTGCATTTCCTATATAAAATGATTTGAGATGTGGTTTGAAGCAGATTCGCTTCAAATTTGAAAGTTTTCATTCCCTAAACCATTAAAAATGATTAAAGAGGTTTTGGGCAAGTTCATGTAATAGGCAGAAAGAAACATCTCCGAGCTTATAATGTATATATATATCTTCTTGATCAGCATTAATAGCTGAGTTGATCTAGCCGTCTGTCTGTCCGTTCATCTGTCTGTCTGTCCATCTGTCTGTCTGTCCGTCCATCTGTCTGTCTGTCCGTCCGTCTGTCCGTCCGCACGTCCGTCTGTATGAACGCAAGGATCTCCTATAAAAGCGTGAGACTTGAGCTTTTGAACGTGGGTCTACCAAGTGCCTAGCCTGTAGTTTGTTTCCGACATTGCATTTCCATAAGAAGATCATGGGTCGCTTTTGAATCTGGGCTGATTTCTAGTTCATTTCAAAAACTCTTCTATCTGTCTTTAAATAAGAAAACACAAGTTTATCTAAAAACTTTGAAGATGTGGTCATCAAATGTGGCTTAAGCCGGAGCTAAATAATAGGAGCACAATCTTTAAAGTGGTTGTTGGAGCAATATATTGCCAAACATGTTTCAGCTTGCAATTGGTTTCAGTTTCCAAATGTTTCAGTTGCCAAATGCTTCAGTTAACAAATATTGCCAATGCAGCCCTGGCATATATGTGAGTGTGTGCGTGTGTGTTTTGTGTACCTATAAATATTTATATAAATATGTATGTATGTATTTTTTGTTGTGTTCAGCTAATGCTATGCATTATTATTGTACAATATTTGTCGTTGTTGCTGTGTAAATTTGAAGGCGGCTGCCAGATAAAAGCAACAACAACTACGACAGCAACAACAACAACAGCAACACCAACAACAACACCAACAACAACACCAACAACAACATTTGAACAACGCAACTGAGAAATGCGCAATAATTGATGCACGCAAAATGCAATTACGATTTGAGGCGCAAGCGAGAGGGCAAGTCGCATGAGCATGCGCTAGAACGAGAGACCAGCTGTGTGTGTGTGTGTGAGAGTGTGTGTGTGTTGGTGTGTGGGTAATGAGTCGTAGGTGAGTGGTTGGCTACCAGAACAAGAGGGGGGCTGTCGAGGGGGCGAGCGGCGAGGGCTAGCTAGCTGCATGTAATTGCGTTATAGTTTGTAGTTTTTTGCAATGCAAACGATAACATGCACGCACACACACACAAGCATACGCACACACACACTCACACACACACACTCACTCACACACACACACTCACTCACACACACACACACACACACGCACAGAGCGTCAGAAATGCCGTTTTAGGGCTACCATATTGCATATGCAACACATGCGCACGCTCTCACTGCGCTGCATTCTACTCTCTCCCACTCTCTTCCCCCCTCCATCCACACACACCTCTCGCCCGTTCACTCTCTGGCATTGCATTTGCATTTGGTGCAGGTCTCTTCTTGCGGTCTCTTAAGCAGCCGGCAAACTTTTCAGCCTTTGCTTATGCACACACTTTGTTTGCCTTCGCTTGCTTATTAATCACTTCCTTCTTGCGTTTTACACGCGCTTCGCGTCAGCCCACCCCCAGTTCCCCCACTAGAGCGCCAGCCACCCGTCCGCCCTGCCGCCTCGTTCACCCACGACACCTTAATGAACCATCTAAAGCACCAAAAGCAGCCCACGCCATGCATTTTGTGCATTTGTCAGCAAGCGACACAGAAGAGCACACACATCAACACACACCCACACACACACACACACACACACACACACACACACACACACACACACACACACACACACACACACACACACACACACACAACCTTGAGGTTTATTCAATTGAGTTGCGCCTAGGGGTTGAGGCTGTTTGTTTAGGGGCTTGTTAAAATATTAATAATTCATTAAGCTTAAATAGTTGTTTATGCTTGCTGCATTCTTTAGTGTATAATTATCGATACTTATCGATGCAAATATAATTGACTTATTATCGATGAGCAGAATTAAGGCACAAGCGATCAAACAAATATCAATTAATTAAACGCTTCTCTATCTATTGCTTTAGATATTTCATTGTAATTCTTTAGATTAATCGATTAACTTTGATTAGGTATCAATGATCAACGTCTGCTGTGAATATAAATCGATAACTAAACTGTCGAATAAGGGCATGAATATCGATAGCTATCGATAACTATAGTAAACTATCGATTCGAGCTCGCAAACTAAGAATTAACGAACAAGTCTGAATGAAATTGACTTAAGTGAACGCTTGAATATATTTTACTTAACATATTTAATTGAAATTTCTTAAATTGATCGATATCTGATTTGACAAGTTATCGATATGAATTTTGGCTTCAATGTCTTGCACTTTATAAGTTAACATCTTATTATTATATTAGCCCCACAAACATTTGTTTTATTGGTAAATGGGCCAAAGGCTTTGCCAGCAAAACGTTTAAGGACAAGGACGAGAAGGACGGCCAAAGAAGTGGGGAATATTTCACCTAAGAATTACCCCGCACTTATCGCAATATTCTGCATTCACATTGTCTTTATCAGCATATTCAATCATTCAGCTTTTGCATTGATCGACATTCATTCAACTGATGTGAGTTGTTCATCTGATTCATTCATGCCAACGCTTCCGCATTCACAGCAACAACAACAGCAACAACAACAACAACAACAACAATTACGCACACTTGTTGCCAGTGTTGGCAATCGGCATTTTATGCAACGCGAGTGCGCTTAACTACTCTATGCATTGCTTTTAATGTTGCTTATTTATTTATTTATGGTTCTGTAGTTGTTGTTTTTTAATCGAAAAAGCGTGCTCAGCTGCGTGCGCGGGGAGGCGCCACCTTTCACAACGGCAACGGCACGCAGCTCGCACGCCAAATGATTAGCGGCAATTACGTATATGTATTTCGTATACGTATTAAAGATATACATGTTATATGCATGTGTATGTAAGAAATGCACCTATTTTTTACCACAAAACGTGCCTGTTGGGTGCTCTGTGATTGCAGACAGCCTCGTTGGGCACACTTCGATGCGATTGGAACGGTCGCCCACGCATCGGTCGATTGTCTAGACCCTTAGAGCCAGGCAAAGCAAACAAAGTCTATGTTAGTTAGCCAAGTTAGCCAAACTTAAAGGTACATGAAAAACGAGAAAGAAAGTATATCATGGGCACGCCGAAGATTTAATATAAAATGCAAAGCATGATGAATATAGCTTGGAGAACACAATATTTTGTCATACATAAGCTATATGATAGAGTAATGCGATCTTGAGATGAATCGGCAAATATATATTGTTTACATTGTAAAGGGCGACGTCTCCTTCTATGCGTTACACATTTCACGACCCAAATATATACCCTCTACATGAGTAGAAAGAGGCTTAATATCGTAAAAAATTCAACTGAGTTTAGCTGTTGCAATGTTTCTGTGCAAATTTAACAGGCAGCTGAAAGCATCTCAGACCGTATATAAAAAAATATACTTGATCAACACAATTGGGTCGACTCAACCTTGTCTGTCTATCTTTATGAACGCGCCGATCTCGAAAACTACAAGAGCTAGTGACTTATTCGGATATTATATCCAACTGTGTCAAAAGTCTAACGAGTTTATCATCTTCGGCTCGATATATCCCCTCCTTTTTATGGTATCGATAAATATCGATTTCCACTTTTAAACAAAACTCGAATATTATATCCAACTAAGCAATCATCAAAACGAGTATATCATATTCTAATCGATATATCTCACTTTCATTACATCGATAAATATCGATTTGAAACATGATTATAATAATAATCGAAAAACGAGTTTAGCAATGTTCTATCGATATTTTCCCCATGGTATCGATAAATATCGATGTTGTGACTGGATTTTTTAAGCATAACGCGAGAATAACAATAGCTAAACACACCAAACTAGGTATGTAGGATCTGGCATAGTATATACAGATTTGGTGTATGTCACATTTTCGATATCTCTCGACATTGCATCCAAAATAAGACTTATTTTCATAGACACAGTCCTGAGCTTTGGCATGCACACATATTGCTAGGCCCTGTTGAAATACCGAAAATTTCATAAAGTTTGAGCTATAAGCATCGAAGTTACTTGGGAATGCAGTTGCCATAGTTGGACTGTGCGGTAAGGGGGCAGAGGCAGCATAGACGTGTCGGGACCTGTTTCCCATTTGCCATTTGTTTTGTTGTTCAGCCTAAAAGATCGCTGAATCAGTTCTAGCGGTTCTGAGGCCTATTGCATTACGCGACAACAAACAACAAATTTGCAACCTTTCAACTGCAACTGTAATATGAATAACTATTTGCGCTGTTGTTGTTGTTCGTTGTTGTCGTTGTTGTCGTTGTTGTCGTTGTTGTTCGTTGTTCGTTGTCGAACGTCATTTGCCATTACTCGTAAATGTCACATATTTATGCTGATGATAACGGCGCTGTTTGCCGTTTCGAGCGTGCGAAACAGCCGAGCGCTGTCCGCCTGCCCGTGCCGCCCCCTTTGAACGTTGCATGCAACAATTCGCTGTCAACAAACAAACGCAGCGAACACTGGCAAAACTCTCTAAAAATGACTAAAACAAAATTGATTTGTCACGCTGCGCATAAATTGCACATGAGCAACTGTTGCTGTTGCTGCTGCCGTTGTTGTTGTTGTTGTTGCTGTTGTTGTTGCTGCTGCTGTTATTTGTGCTGGAAGCTGCAGTCATTGCAGTCACTTTGCCATGCTTTTCAATCAATAGAAACAACCTTTTTTCCCTTTTGTTTTTCTTCTTTTTTTTGCTGCTTTTTCCAGCCGTTTGCTTGGCTTCTCTTTGGCTTTTCCTTAGCTTTCGTTTGGCTTTTGCCATTTCATCAATTAGGCGTTAATTTTTGCCTGCCTGCAATTTAACGGTGCTAACGTTTTATTAATGAGCCAACGCATTTGGGGCCTGGGAACCAGCCAAAGCTAAAACCCAGCTGCAACAGCCACAAAATGTGCCAATAAAATGACATAAAATCCAATCAAATAAATAAACTTTTGCAAATGTCTTTGCAAATCATAAATAAATACGCGTTTTTTTCTAAAGCTCAAAAAAAAAAAGAAGTGTGCCCAAGGCCAAGGTCGGCGCCTGAAACATTTGGTAATGGAACGGATTGGCTTAGAGCGAGCGTTGCCTGAGCAGCTGGGCGTGGCAGAGCGCGACGAGAGGCGGCGGCAACAGCAATTGCTGCTGTTGTTGTTGTTGTTGCTGCTGTTGTTGTTGTTGTTGAGCGGAAGTGAGCGACGTCTGCGCTTTGCTTTTGACAATGGGAAGTGAATGCAAAGATCACAGCAAACAGCAGGCAAATGTGTGTATAAGTGTGTGTGTGTGTGTGTGTGTGTGTGTGTGTGTATGAGTGAGTGCCGTGTGTGTGATGTCTATATGTGTGGACAACAATTGCCTGGCTGGGAAGGTTTCAATTTAATTGTTTTTTTTTGTTGTTATTTTTCATTTTGCGCAATTGCAAAAATTGCTTTAATTAGCCAACATGTGTGTTTGTGTGTGTGTGTGTGTGTGTGTGTGTGTGTGTGTTTGTGTCTTGCTGCGTTAATTGCAGCAGCCAAAAATTAGCCAACACTGACACACACGCACGCACATACACACAAACAGGCACACACACACACAAACTGTCAGCCGTCATGGCTGCTCAAGCGCTTTTTGATTGACAGCTGCCCCAACAGCTGACACGCCCCCTCGCCAAACATCTGCCCCCGCGACGCGTCTAATACCTCCCCCGCATTTGTATTGTGCTCTTTCATATAATCCACAATTTGCACTCGCTTTTGATTTGATTGCTTCGAACGGCCTCAACAAATTTGCGGTCTGCGCAACTGCAAATTTAGAGTATTATTATTATTGAATTGGTAATTGGTTCGATAAATATATTAATAATAAATTATATTATTGTTAATATGTTTGAGTCATTGTCAATAGGCGAGAATCGTCATCAGCTGCAGGAATGAATAATAATCATTCAATAAGAGCAGAAATGCAAAAACCAATTCTCCCTTATATTTGGCATTCAGATTAAACTAGTTGTCAAAATCGCTTGTCAAATTTGACACAGAGTTTCGAAATGCCGTTTTAACACTATAAAGACATACGAGAGAGAGCATAAAATGGCAACTAGTTTGCTTGAGCTTTAAAATATATTGTATTAAGTAATATGGTTTTCGGGCCATAAACGTATTAATAATATATCTAATTGGTTAAATTTATATAATATTTTATTAGTTGAAAAGTCGCTTTGATTGTGGACTTACCTTAAACTAAAACACTCGCCAGTCGGGCGTTACCCGTCCAGCAATCCATAAGTTTCAATTTTCAATTGATTTGTTTTTTGTTGTTGTTTTTGTTGTTGTTTTTGAGCCGTCGTCGTTGGTTGTTGTTGTTGTTGTTGGAGCTGTTGCGTTTGCTGTTGACGTTGTTGTTGTTGTTGTTGTTGTTGTTGTTGTTGTTCTTGTGGTTAATTATGTCGCTTTTGGTTTCAATTTGTTTTTATTTTATGCTTGATTTGCCTTGATTTTGCTTGATTTGATTTGATTTTCTTTTCTTTTTTCACTTTTTGCACACCGAAAACTGTTGCGTAGCACGTTGTACAACACTGCTGTCCGAAAAATAACGGTTTTTTTTTATGTTTTTTGCTTTTGGTTTTAGTTTTTGACTTTTATATTTTGCTCTTTTGTTTCGAGCTCGAAAGAATTGTTGCCCAAAGAAATTGTTCAAATTGTGATCATTTTTTATGCTGCTTTTTCTTGTTTGCTTTAATATCGTTTATCTTAATGTGTTATCGATAAAAATGTAATTGGTCCAGTTGGTTGCAAATATTTCGTCAAGTTTGCTTTTGAGAGAGAGTGCCCGTGTGTGTGTGTGGGATTGTGTGTGTGTGTGTATGTGTGTGTGTGTGTGCGAGAGAGAATGTTTTGTTTTCAATAGCCGGAGAGCGCTGCCAGAGTTGTAGCGTGTGATTCTTGTTGATGTTGTTGTTGTTGTTGTTGTTGGTGTTATCGATAGGCTTTTTGCTGAGTTGCTTATCGATTCGCCGAGATTTCGTAGTTGATTTTCTTTAAGTTTTACACGCTTTCTTCTTCGTTGAAATTTAGAATTTTGAAGAATATGCTGCAAGAAGATGATCGAAAACAAAATTGTTAAGTTAGTAAGAATAATTCTGTTTATATATGTATTTTAAATAAATAATTATATTTGTAATATATAATAATAATATTTTAAATAATTTCTAAACTATTTCGAAATATTCGCTACAACTCATATATTTCAAATTAACATTTTAATTAGACTCTGACTAACTACTGCTAAAATAAACATTATTGTTTGCAATGCCAACTTGCCTAACAAAATCTGGTCACACTTTGTTGAAAAGCTCAGTTTACAGTTAACAGTCAAGAACTTTAAGAAAACAAAAGCAAAGTTTTGAATAGTGCACAAAGAAAGAACAACAACAACAAAGCTCAAATGTAGGCTATGGCAAATGCCGCAGCTAGAGAGAACCAGAGAGAAATGGGCGGGCGGCTGCCTAGGGTGGGCGTTGGGCGGGTCTGAGTGGGTGGCGGCAAAAACTGCAGCCAACAATTTGACGTAAAACTTTCACTATTTTAATTACCTAGCGCAAATTTTGTTGTAGAACAACAACAATAACAAAAGCCAATGCCAAAGTCAGATGTTGTTGTTGTTGTTGTTGTTGTTGTTGTTGTCTGTCGCTGTCTCAAAAGTCTGGCAAATGTCTGCGGCTGGTTCAAGTGCCCTGCAATACAAGTGCAGCCAGACACACACACACACACAAACACACACAGGCACACACACAAAGAGCACATGCATGAAAAGTTTTGCAGCATTGTTGTTGGTGCTGTTGTTGGTGCAACATGTGGCATGCTTAATTATGACGCTAAAAAGTCACAGCGACAATGTCAACTGTTGAATTATGAGCTCCCACAAACACACACACACACACACACACACACACACACACACACACACACACACACACACACACACACACACGTACAACATAGAGTGAAAAGTTTAATTTTTGCCAACTTTTGTGCCGCATGACGTCATCATCGTCTTTAACTTTAGTTGCTCCGCTTCTTCCTCGGCCCGCCATATATTTTAATCAGCCTTGCAGCATCTCGCATCAACTTTATCAACATCACGAGAGCAACAAGCAGCAACTGAAAGTTGCGCTGGCATTGAAAAACTTTTACTTTGCCGCATAAGTAGGTTGCCCCAAAGTCAGTCTCTCTCTCTCTCTCTCTCTCTCTCTCTCTCTCTCTTTCTCCCTCTCTCTCTCTTTCTCTCTCTTTCTCTCTCTTTTGCACTCTCTCACTCTCAGACACTATCTCATGTTCTGTCTGTCTGTGGCTAAAGTTCAAGTTCATGGCAAACAGATTTCCTTTAAGCTAAATTATGCATAACATTAAGTTTATTCGCAGAAAAATTATTCAAACAGGAAGTAAATAGTTGCATGAATAGATCGAATATGAATAGATAATGTTCGCATTCGTATTTAAAGCAAATTTTTTAACCTGATTCTCACTTTTCATGCTAATAAATTATACGCTCGCAGCTTACGTAGCCAGATAGCTTTACAATGTGGATTACAATGAGGTTTGACATTAAGTTCCATGTGGCTTTTCAAATGTGCTCAGACTGATTAATGCCAGCTTTTTAAACGTAAGTCGCAACACATTCGGACTTTGCTTAAAATCAGATATAAGACACAGCTTAAATGATATCAGCCAAAAGATAAACAGCAATTAAAACAAACTCAGTCACGAATATGACTTTAACATGTTTTAGAAAAACAAAGTAAATACACGTCTTTAGGCAAAAATAAGATTATCTATCATCAGCACACATTTTAGAAAGTCTACGTTGTTTTTTATCGAATGCTAATGTCAACTCAATGTGAACTTTTGTTGACTGTCTGTTAACTTATGTTCACATGTATAGTGCTATGTTAACACTATGTTGGAAATGTTCAGTCAATGTTAAATTTATTTATGTTAATTTGGGAATATGTTACTGCTGTTTTATAATTGAATGTTAAGCTGATGTTGTAGGATATTAAACCAAGGAATTGATAACAGACTGATCTCAATGTAATGTTGATTTATGTTACGTTCTTTACTTATTTTAATGTAAGGCCAGTGTTTGCTTAATCGGAGAAGATTAAGAAAGTGATAACAGACTGACTTCCTGTAAACATCTGTTAACTCGTGCTGTGCTAAGTTAACACTATGCTGCGAATGTGATCTAAAAATAATCTTAATTCATGTTAATTTGGGAATGGGTTTACCTTTATTTACAATTGTAGGTAAAGCAAATGTAGGCTTAGTTGGAAAAGTATATTAAACCAAGGAATTGATGAAAGGAATGCCTTAGCTACAGCAGTTGCTGGCAAATGAAATGAAAAGCTGGCGAATAATGCAGCACGGGGCAGTCAGACTAAGAGCCAGTTAGTCAGACAGTTAGACAGACAGTTGAACAGAGGGGCACAGACAGGGCGACAGTTAAGTTAAACCAATGCCAGACAGTCGGCAAAGTGTGAAGAGAGGGCATGGTGCAGGGAGGGGGGGCAAGGGGGGCGGAGACACAGTTGTGGCAGACAAAGGTTGTTTGGTAAATACCAAACACGGCACAGAATATGTCTATGACTAGACGCTGTCTGTTGTGGCACCTTACAATAAGCAACATCCCCAAACCCCTTTCATCCCCCCTCCGGCCGCTCACCTGCCAAACGGCCTGCGCAGTTGCCTCATGAAAGCGACTCCGAGTCCAGACAGAAAGCCCAAACCCGCTGACGACGACAGCCTGATGACTAGCTGCTTAAAATGTCTGCACAGCTGTTTGATGTGTGTGCGTGTGTGTGTGTGTTGGTGTGTGTGTTGCATCAACAGTTGAAGTTGCAGCCATTGCGCACACACAATACCATCGACATATTTTTTAATGTTAGCAGACACAGGACACCTCGCATAAAGAGTGAAAAGCCCCTCACGACAGTTAGTCGCAAGTCGCAGGTGAATGTTGCGCGTGTGGAATGCCACATGAAATGGGGCAGCAACGTTGCTGTTGCTGTTGCTGTTGCTGTTATTGCATACGCTGCGTGTCTGTGTGTCTGTTGCACATTAAATTTTGTTTTATTCTTGACAATGCGACGTCGTCTTGCGTTTTAATTTCGTTTTCTTTTGTGCATATTTCGTTTTCTCATTTCGTTTATAATGCTCTGTCCGCCAGCTGCAACCGAGTATATTCGGCTTCAATGTTTAAGTTAGCTGGACGTGATACTTGGCAGAAGTGTGTGGCCACGCCTACTAGGGCGCAGTGCAAGTCGGACGACAAAGTTGGAAAGTCTTAACCTTTTGCTGACACTCAGCGAGCTCATGGCAAAGCAGTCACTCCTTAAAGCTGTTATACAACACTGTTAACAGAGTGTTGCGCAGTCGTGCAACATTCCTTATATATTTTAGTTCTTATCTGCCCTGCCCTTCTTGTGCTTATCGATTGTGCTGCGCCCTCGCGCCCCTCCCGCCGCTCGGCCATTTATGATAAGCAGCCAGTAGGACGAAGGCAAGGACATTCACTCAGCTCCTAAGTTGCCCTTCCTCTGCCTCTGCCTCTGCCTCTGCCACTGCCTCTGCTTGTTGTTGCCATGCGTGACCGTCCGATGCCGTTGACAATAAATTTATGCAATTATCATCAACAACATCATCTGCATTCAATTTTAGGTTGCACAACTTTTAGCGGCAACTGTGTGCGCTTTGTGCCCCTCATTTCTGGCTGTACTTTTTTGTTGTTGTTCCTGCTGCGCCTGTTCTTTTTCCCCTCCCATTTTCGCAGAAGTTAACAGCAACAACAACATAAAGAAACTGCCTGTCTTGGCGTTTATTAGAAACTGCGGAATTTCTCAGTCGAGCGTTGACGGCTGCGCGACAAATTCGTTGAATTTATGAAATTTTAGAAGTCTGCCTTAAAAAAAAAAAACTGAGCAGTTTATGGAGCTCGAGTAACAGGGCACATGTCACGGAATTGCAGTTTGCATATGAGATAGCTGAAAAAGCACACACACACACACACACACACATCACAATGGCATCTCGCACCAGTTTATTTATTGACATAAGCCCCACAAATATATCACAAGTATACTTGAGTTAAGTCTCTGAGCTGCCATAGAAAACTAATTTGACTACATAATAATGCCAAATATATGCATACATATATTATATACTTTTTTTTTATTACCATCTATGGCATCCTTTAAGTATGCTAGCATATATACACATATCTACGTATAAGCATACATAAGTATATCAAGATCTCAAGGAACTGAAGGACTATAGCGATGCAATTAGTGTTGCATAACTCATCAAACTCTTTTAAGCCGAAGTCTCATTCTTTATAGTGCTGCACAATGCTGGGTATTGCTGAATACAGTGTTACATAATTGATCAACTGTTTTAAACTGAATGTTTTTTCTCTGGTTAAGTGTTAAACAATGCTGAGTATAATGTGCTAATAAGAACAGATTTTTTATAATTTCATCCAGTTCTTGTGCTCACGCACAGTGTTGTACAATTTCTGTATGTTAATTGTAGACCTTATCAAAAATGTTCTTCATTAACTTCGGACAAAGCATATTCATTTTGTTATTAACTTAATAGTCAGTTCTTGAAGAAGTGTTGCACAACACTGCCTGGCGGTGTTGCACAATGCAATTAACCCGAAAGCACGCAAATCTTCTTCTCGCCAGATTAGCTGGAGTTCGGCTTGCACATTGCACATATGTATACATTTTATTTAACGTATTTGTTTATAATTATTGCATGATTGTTGCTGGCTGTCAGACCGCCCGCCCGGAATTGCTGACACTCTGCATTTCGCTGGGGTCTCTGCGCCGACTGTGGGGAGGGGGTTTTGAGGTGCGGGCGAGAAAGGGGTCTGTCCGTTGTGTTCTGGACTCGGGTCTTCGGTTGGGTTGTCAGTTTCGTATTCTTTCGTCGCTGACGTTGACTTTTGAGAGCGGCAACAATGTTGCCTGATGATTGTTTTTGTTGTTCTGCTTCTTCTAGTTGCAGTTGTTGTTTTTTTCGCATTATTTTAACAACTCTTTTTTATTTTGTGTTTTTGTTTTTTTGCCTATGTGTTTTTCCAGGAATTCCGTCACTGATACGCTGCCATAAGTCCAAAAACAACAACAACGAAAAATTATTGTTGCATTTTTCACAACGTCATTTTCTGGAAAATAAATGCAGTCTGTCCACAAAGGGAACGGCGGGCGGGCAGCATAAAAAATTTTGTTTGTTGAACAATAATTTATGCAAATATTGCAGACGCGCTAAAAAGCGGCAGCAGCTTCTGCAGGGGGAAGAGGGGGGGAGGCGCAGGGTAGCGTAACCTCGACTAAGCGAGCGTAGGAACCGGCCAGCAATTGTCTGGCTGTCTGTCTGTCCGTCTGTCTGTCTGTCTGTCATGCAGCTCGTTGCTCAGTGACCAAGTGTGTCAGTCAGTTGGACGCTTCTCTACACACAATTGAGCATTAAAACGCAGCTGACATGGGCGTAGATGATGGGGCGAACTAGAAGGGGGTAGGAGCTATAATATCTGTGTCTGGTCTCTGCCCCAGCTACTCTCCTTGCTTTAAGGCAGTTGACATTCAAGCACAAAGTTGTCACAAAACATTTAACTAACAAAAACATTGTTTTCCAACACTGCAAGGCTAGTTTCCAGCAGTTGAAACTGTGTGTATAACGAGAACGTAGCCAAAAACATGTTTTAATTGCTGCAATTGATTTTAATGTAACGTAATATTGTTAACACTGTGTAAAGCTAACTACAACATTCATTTTCTAACACTGAAATGCAAGTATTAAGCAGCTGAAATTTTGTATATAAGAGGAAGATAACCAAGCACATATGTACACAACTTCTAATTGGAACTTGAACTCTGGATAAGCAAATTGTAGACTTTAAAATATCTGTAAAATATATAAGCTTACAGTTGTTTTGATACAACTGACACAAGTTCAATTTAAAGGATTCTCTATATAATAAGTTTTCTGAAGCAATGTTTTCCAACACTGGAAGGCAGAGTCTTATTCCACGTAATGCAGCTAAGGCTTTGAATATCAATATTTTATAGATATACATAGAACATGAGCTCCATGTCGAACTTGATAGATTTGGGCTTGTAAATGTGTTTAACATAATTATAACTATAATGAAAGAATTGAAAAGTGAATATTTAATTATTTAAAACGGCAAAATGAAGCAAATCAATGAGAGCTGCTTCTTCGGTTGGTGACCCGCATTGAACCCCAAGACAGAGGCAACGTTTGATGGCGTATTGCGTAGGCTCCTAGCAGGGCGCCACTTGGGGCATTGTCACTTCTGAATTGAAACTGTGTGTGTGTGTGTTGGTGTGTGTATGCGTTTGATGCCGCCTCCTACTTTCGCACAAACACTTGAGCACGCATTTGGCGGCATCGTCAGCTGCCACTTGGGCGTTTTTTATGCTTTTTTTTTCTTTTTTGAAAATGCAATCGATATGTAGCACACACGCATCCATTCACACACACACACACACACATGCGCACACACACACACACACACACACACACACACACACACACACACACACACACACACACACACACACACACACACACACACACACACACACACACACACACACATAGATGCACACGCACGCTTGCCGCAGAGGGTGGCCTCAAATAATTAATAATAATTTATGTCGCAAACTTTGTCGCAGGCACTGCAATTAGAAGCCTAGTCGAGGCGAGCCCATTCGAGCCAAGTCTCGGCCCAAAAAGGAGACCCTACAAAATTATGCATAAACGCATATTAGTGCGCCAACAAGTAGGCAATACCCTGCGAGGATGACGCGTCGGTGCAACTACAAAGAGAGACAGAGGCTCTGGGGGCGTGCGGGATGCAAGGGCGTAGCTAGCAAACGGGGGCGTGTTTTTCCTCTTTATTTCTTTTTTTGCTTTTGTTGCATTGCGTTTCTTTTTGCTGAAGTGTACTCAAAAACGCACTTCTCGCCCGAACCAGGCGGCGGGCGGCAGGGGGCAGGGAGCAGGGGGCAGGAGGCGGGCGGCAGTGCTTGCAACAAACAAAAAAAAAAAAGGAGGAAACTTAGATGCACGCAAAGCGCCTTTGATCCTGGCGTTGCAGTCAGCAACTAGCTCACGCAATTTGAAAAAAGCAAAAAAATAAAGGAGAAGAAATTGAAGAGTTTTTGTCGACGATGACAGCAGCAACAACAACAAACGCAACAACAACAAACGCAACAAAGCTTGTTGACAAAAGGCAACAAACAACAATAAACTTTGCAGAAAAGCACCCAAGGGAGTGCACAGGAAGGTCTGTGTTGGGGCACGGGGGCAGCGAGAGAGAGAGGGAGAGAGAGAGAGAGATAATGAAAGGTCGTCGAAGTGCGTTGCATTCCGTGCATTGCCACGCAGAGTTGATGCTGTCCTGAGTCCTGGAATGACAACCATGCCAAGGGGCTGGGGGCAGTCAAAAGTGTGATGGAAGGGGGGGAATTGTGCGACGCGCTGTGCGTCCTTGCAACAAGACAGTGTGTGTGTGCCACGAGTCATGAGTCGCAGCTAATCAAGTGTTACAGCAGCTCTGCGGCACCTGCTGCGATGAAGTTTAAAAGCTCTCGAGTGGCGCATAGCTCTCACACATTATCCTGCACAATATAGAACTAAATTTAACATTTTTGAAGATATAAATCTATTAATATACAATATTTTATTTGTTAAGTGGTAAACCTTGACAAACCACGAGCTTTAATATTTTAAGCTCAAGCTGAGAAGCTTTAAAGCGTTTCTTACTTCAACTTTAGAAAAGAGACAGCGTAAACAAA
Source organism: Drosophila kanekoi (assembly GCA_037075305.1). NCBI lineage: Eukaryota > Metazoa > Arthropoda > Insecta > Diptera > Drosophilidae > Drosophila > Drosophila kanekoi. Next base: position 3,120,350 of record JBAMCE010000290.1, read on the forward strand.
CAAAAAATCCCCTTGCGTGAACTTGGATTTAAGAATGAAATAGATAAAAAGATAATTTGTATCGCAAAAGTATCTGCCAGGCGAGATTTTTTCTTAGCTATGAGCTTAATTATTGTGAGCAACAAAGTTCAAGCTGTCGCCTTTTTATCCTCCTGAGCGAAATATGCGTGAAAGCATTATGAATCATGAACTAGTTCCCTTAAATATTGTATAAGAATATAAAATATAAACGAACCTGGTTTTGAGCTTAAACTATTTCTGACTTTACTTAAGGGCTTACTTAACTAGCTCATGGTTCATAATCTTGTGTGATTGTGAATGCAGAGAAATATATATGTTTGTATTTCGAAACGAACCGATTGTGAACTAGTTCCCTTGCATATTGTTAACAAAAATAAAAATAATAAATCGATTTTTCTCTCTGCTCCCATTAATAATAATATAATACGTATTAATATATGTTTCTCTCTGCTTACAAATTTGGAGCCGACACAATTGTGAACCATGAACTAGTTCCCTTGAATATTGTTAAGATTATGAACTCATACGATCGCTGCTCGCACAAAGTTCTCATGCGAATAGATGCACAAAAGCAGTCGCCACGCCGCATATCACTCTCTCTTTCTCTCTCACTCTCTCTTTCTCTCTCACTCTCTCTTTCTTTCTAACTCTCTCTTTCTCTCTCACTCCCTCGCTCTCTGTCCCTCGCTCCCGCAGGCTCTCGCTGCCTGCACTTGCACTGGCATTTGTTTGACTTTGACTCTTTTGTGAGGATAAAAAGCCGCGGTATACGCACAAGCTGCATTCAGCTGCTCATCAGGCTGTCTGTTGTTGTTGTTGTTGTTAATGATGATGAGGTTGTTTTGTTGTTGTTTTCGTTGTTTGGGCGCACTGCCGCCTGTCAAAGTCGATTTGTCTTGACTGTCACAAGCAGCAGCCGCTGGCCTGATAAGCTGCGTAGCCTTTGACAGGGCTGGAAAGCGGTGGACAGGGAGATGAGCTTTCATTTCTAATTGTGACAACAACAGCTAAGGCAACAGACAACAACAACAACAGCAACAACAACAGCAACAACAGCAGATGCAACAGCGCAACGAGCCGCGACAAGTGCTGCAACTGCGCCCGAAAAAAGCGCCGAAAAAACTGGCCAAAGGACATGTGTGTGCTTATGGTGGGGGTCTTGCTGGCCAGTTTTAAAGGACCTTTTGTCCGCTGTCGGCAGTGTTAACTGTGAGCAACAGCAACAGCAACAGCGGCCGCAGCCGGCTCGGGGCCCACGGCAAGGGCTAATAAACTTAACTCAAAATGCGGCCGGAAGTGCGTGCAGCAGCGGCAGCGGCAGCAAATAAATGTCCCAAAGCAACAACAACAACTACGAAAAAATGCAAGAAAAAGCCAAAAAAAAAACAAAAAAAATATAATAATAATAAAGAGACTGCCACCGGGGCCGCTGCTGCTGATGAGCCCCGGAGCCGCGAGCCCCGAGTCTGAGCCGCGGCACAAGTGGCATTTGGGGTCGACTCGCGTACTTGCCACGTTCTTGTTGTTGCTGCTGTTGCCGTTGTTGTTGTTGTTGCTGCTGTTGTTGGTCGTCAACACGCGTTCCACTTCACAACGTACGCACACACACACACTCACACACACACACTCACCGATGCGGATGCAATTGCATTGAGCGTCGCCAACCCCAAAAAAAATGCCAAAAAAGAAAAAAAATTATACACATAAACAGCAACAAAATAAGAAGAAGAATTGCCAAAAATTACCGAAAAATACATGCGATACAGGCAGGGAGTCCCTGCCAGGACAGGCTAGCCCTTGCTGAAAGGGGCCGGGGCGAGAGGGGCGGAGTGTTGCCTGCCTCATTGCCGGTTATCCTGTCGCGGCCGCTGGCTCGTGTTTAACCCCTTTTCCTTATGGTTTTTACCCCTTTTCTTTTCCCAGCAATATTCCGGTATACGGAATGTGTTACAAACAGGCCACGTTACTCACACACACACACACACACACACACACAGACGCACAGCTATAGCAGGCTATAGAGACTATATAGAGTAGACCGTCGACAAACTGAAACTGAACCCAACCCAAACTGGAAGCTCGGAGGTGTACATTGCATTAAAAAGGAACAAAATATATATTATAAAAGGGTTCTCAGCGCCAGACAGACTCTGTTCTTTTTGTACACAGATATACATAATATATATTATATATATCATACATATATATATATATATATAACTTTGGATATAATATTGTATTGGGTTTGACTAGAGTGCTTTTTGTTTTCTTTGATTTTTCTGGCTAGCGAAAATTGCACACAACAATTTGGTCCGACTTAATCGCAGGCTTTGCTCTTATTTTCGCTGGGATTTTGGGGTGGACTGCAAATTCGCTTTGATGAATCGTTTTGGTCAGTTATGAGACATATTATTAAGGAACTTTGACTTTAGCTGAGAAACTTTTTAGAGCTTTGCAGGGTAAAGAAAACGTTGACCAAAACAGACCAATACAAAAAAAGGAAATACTAATATAATGTGACCATGGTGGACGCACGTATGCGACATTATCAAGGATCAGGCTATAATGTAAAAGAAGGAACTTGGATAACGGAAGGAATAAGCTCTAGTCGGGAGTGCTCGACTAGGGGTCACCCTGAACCCTGAACTGGACGGACGGACAGGCTTCCTTCTGCCTGTTACATACATTTGCACAAAACCAATATACCCTTTTTGCCCACTTTGAATGGATTCACGGTACGGAAAGCTTTGTAAACGAAAGCTGAAATGCTCTATTTGCAGGACCACGTAAAGGTGATGATAACTACGAAGCTGATTCGAAACGATTTCAAGCTAAAAAACAGATTAAAAATTAAGAGATTTAAACAAGAATTTGGTCACACTGCCTGCCCAGTTATCATTGAAGCTTTCTCGCGACTTCGTAGAACAATCAAAATTCGCTGTAAGCGATATTTTTTTGTCTCCGTTTTTTTCAGGTTTTTTTCTGATGGCTTTGCACATGTTTTGGTTCCACTTGGCGAGCAAAGCTCAAGAATGCCAAAAGTTGCATTTGCACCGAAATAAACCCCCTCCCCCCCCCCTCCTCCCCTCAATCACCGCCTAAGAGCGGAAAACATATTTGCTGCGACTCTAGGGGAGTGCTTGCTGCGGCCAGTTGGTGGGTGGCGGGCGGTTGTGAGGGGCATGGGCCGAATAGGGAGGGGGGCGGGGAGAAACCTAATAAAAATGCATGGAGTACACGAATTTATGTACATACATATGTAAAGTTTTCTACATATGCCGTTGTGTGGCAGGAGGCAGCTTAACCAAGTTACCGCAAAAATTGCGACGAGGGTCCCTGGGAACAAAGCGAGATAGAGCGAGCGCGAGGGAGGTGAGGGAGAGGGTGAGGGGCGAGTGCACGGCAACAGACAGGCAGCTCGGGAAGCGCTGCAGCGACGCATTGCCAAAAAAAAAAACAACAACAACAGCAACAGCAACAACAACAACAACAACAAGAAAAACAACTGTATACGAAAAAAGCGTGCAAAAAGGAAGCGAAAAATAAACGAACTCTTGCACACAAAAATTGGGACAAAACAAAAGTTTCAACGGGTCGAATGGTGTTGATATTCTCATGGTGGCAGCGCCCCTCCCCCCTCTCCCAACCCGCCCTCGACCCGCTCGACCATCGCCAGCGTCCCTCTCCCCTGCCGCCGCTGCTGCTGCTGCTGGTGGTTAAAATATGCTGCGCGCCGGCGTTTCCCGCGTGGAATTTTAAAGCCATCATCAGCGTTGCATTTGCCGCTTTCTTTGTTTTATTTTTTTCGGAACTCCTTCTTCTTTTATTTTTATATTATTTTTGGTTCTTCTTTTTGTACTTTGCTTTGCATTTTTCCATCGTCGTCGTCGTCGTCGGCGTCGCTGGCGGCATCTTCGTTTTATTTCATTTTATGCAATATAATTCGTCGCCTTGCCCCTGCACTGCGCCTCTCTCCCACTCTCCCTCTCACACACACACACACACACACACACACACTTCCACTTCACTCCTTTCCACTTGAGTCCGCTCCTGTTTTTGGCAATAAGCTTTTGCCAATGCCGCAGGGTTGTATTTGCATTAGCGTTTCGTTCTAGCGGGGGGTGGGGACGACATTACATTTTTTTATTTCTTTCCTTTTTTTTCGTGCATTTTTTTTTATTTTTGGTTTATTTCTTGCTTTTACCCTCATTTGTTGAGTTTCACTTCGTCAAGCTGCGAAGCGTTGCAACGAGTTGCACACACACACGCACACACACACACGCACACACACACACACACACACCAACGCACTCGGCATGTGCGTGTATCGGGGGACTTGTGGGGCCTGCTGGGTGTAGCAATATCTGTGGAGCTTACGTATTTCGCCAGCTTTACAAAAAAAAGGGGGCGAAAACTAGCCAAAAATAGCTTATAAAAGCTGGAATTTTCTTTGTGAACAAATGTAAGTAAAAGCTCGAAGGCAAGGCAAAGGACTAAAGACAAGTTTAGGCCCAAAAGTGCGATATCGAATTTGGAAAAAAGATTGTCACAATTTATATTAAGATCAAGAATATATATATTATATTTACATTACAAATATTGAATATTGTGAAGTACACAAAAGTGTTTGAAATTTGTGAATATATAAAGCTACACAAGAAATTTGAAAGCTTTTATCAAGCCAATTAAAGCTCTTAAGACTGGAAATTTTATGTAAATGTATGTAACAGACAGAAGGAAGCATCTCCGACCCCATAAAGTATATATATTCTTGATCAGCATCTATAGCCGAGTCGATCTAGCCATGACCGTCTGTCAGTCAGTCCGTCCGTCCGTTTGTCCGTTCGTCCGTTCGTCCGTCTGTCCGTTCGTCCGTCTATCCGTATGTATAAATGCAAGGATCTCAGAACCTATAAGAGCCAGAGCTTTGAGAGCTAGCTGTAGGTCCTCCTAATGCCTACGCAGATCGAGTTTGTTTCCGATAATCGATAACTTGCCCCGTTTCCAAGCAATCGATAAGAAATCGATATCGGCATTCTAGAAATACATATACATATACATATATCTGCATTTGGTGTTGGAAGAGGAAGAGGGTACAGGGTATCCCCTAGTCGGGAGCTGCCGACTAGAACCTCTTACTTGTTGAAGCTTCGATATTTATTTATTTGAAATATTCAAGTTATTTAACAAATAAGTTTTCTCTATGAAAGACGCCCATTTTTCTTTTCTTTTCTTTTCATTTCTTTTGCGCACCTGACGATCTTCAGGCAACTGTTGCTGCCACATGTTGCCGTTGTTGTTGTCGTTGTTGTTGCTGCCATTGTTATAGCTGACATATTTGTCACTCTGCCTGTTGTCGTTGCCATTGTCATTTTGTATTATAGTTTGCCATTATCCCCCTCCCAATCCCCAACCCCCCATGCCCTACCCAGCCACACACACGCTTTGCCCACGAGCAACTCCTACTCATCCTCCAGCGTTTCCCTGTTGCTGCTGCTGCTGCTGCAGTTGCGATTGCCCATTGTGGCAGCCAGTGGTGGCTGCAACTATGCAACTATTGTAGACACGCTTACAACGGCAGCATTGCAACATGTTGGTCGGCTCGCCTGCCTCCCTGCCCCCCCTGCCCGGTTAGCTGCCTGCCCGCCCAGCGCCGTCGTGTGCCTGTGCGTGTCTGGGCCTGGGCCTGTCTAGGCCCAGTATCTATAAGTCTGTCCGTCTGTCTGTCTGTCTGTCTGTCCGTCCGTCCGTCTGTCTGTCTGTCTGTCTGGCGTGTCTTGTCTGCCTGTCTGCCTCAGTCAGATAGTACGCTGATATTATTTCATATTTTGGCCAAATTGCGACCAGCACACACACAGATACAGAGCTGGCGATCAGCGCAAGTTTTTAACTGGCGGCCGCGTGTGCGCAACCCTCGGAGCGTATGCTCGTATGTGCAGTGGGGCGGGAACTGGCAGGGGAGACCCTATTAAGCCCCTATAAACCCTAAGAAGCAACCCCATAAGCAGGCAAAGCCAACCAGCCATGGCTTTGCCTCCATATACATATATATATATATTTATATATATACATTTATATATATATATATGTCTTTATGTGGTCTCTTGGCCTGGCCCTGGCGTGTTTCCCCCTCTCGCATTTTTGTGTTTTTTTTTTTGGTTTCTTATTCCCTGGCAAAAATTCATTTTATACACCTGACCCTGTCGCCATCGTTGCCGCTGTTTGTTTTCGTTGATTATCTTTGGCGTATTTAGAGCGTAAAGCGTAGTCAGACAAAAAAGCAACAACAACAACAACAACAACAACAGCAGCAACAGCAACAGCACAATGATAATGATGGAACGCAGGACGCGACAAGGACCCCTGTCTGTATGTGTGTGTGTCTGTGTGTGTGTCTGTGTGTGTGTCTGTGTGTGTGTCTGTGTGTAAGTCTGCAGCAATGACCGTCCAAATTAAAAGTGAAATTGCAATTTATATTTTCGACAAATTTCCATTGCCACCTGCACAAAATGCAGCAAAAAATAAGATAAAAAATAAAGCCCGAGCCATAAAAACGAAAATTAATGAGTTGTAAATGCAATTGAACCTTTTCAAGTGCTTAAACTGCGTTGATCCAATGGATCCTATGCCTTAATACAGTTTGTACAAAATTAAAAAGGGGTTAAATCGGTGTACGAATGCAGAGTGGACATATAATATGGCATAGATCCCGAAGTACTTGGGCTAAGATCTTAAAAATTCTTTGTTTTAAGTGTATAACAAGTTTAGATAGAATAGATCGTATAGATGCTGAGATACTTGGGTTGAGATCTTTGAAATTCTTTATCTTAGGTGCATAACAAGTTAAGATAGAATAGATCGTATAGATCCTGAGATACTTGGGCTGAGATCTTTGAAATTCTTTATCTTAGGTGCATAACAAGTTAAGATAGAATAGATCGTGTAGATGCTGAGATACTTGGGTTGAGATCTTTGAAATTCTTTATCTTAGGTGCATAACAAGTTAAGATAGAATAGATCGTGTAGATGCTGAGATACTTGGGTTGAGATCTTTGAAATTCTTTATCTTAGGTGCATAACAAGTTAAGATAGAATAGATCGTGTAGATCCTGAGATACTTGGGTTGAGATCTTTGAAATTCTTTATCTTAGGTGCATAACAAGTTAAGATAGAATAGATCGTGTAGATGCTGAGATACTTGGGTTGAGATCTTTCAATTTCTTTCTATAAGCTGCATACTATGCTAAGATTAAAAATATCGTATGGAATACTTTGATTGAGATCTTTGAAATTCTTTATCTTAGTTGTATTCCAAGTTTTAAAAGAAGAGATCGTGTAAATCCTTAGATACTTGGGTTGAGTCCTATGGAATTCTTCATATAAGCTGCATAGCAAACTACAGATCAAATATGTTCTTGGTTGGGATCTTTCGAACTTCTTCCATAATCTGCATACCAAACTTGGATGTAGATAGATAGCCTAGATTCTGAGTTACTTGGGTTAAGATTATTGAAATTCTTGATGTAAGCTGCTTACCCTTGAGGCAAGAACTTTCACTTTCTTTATAAAACTTATTTGAAGGATTCAATTTCATATAAACATAGATATCTTTCGTTCAAGTAGTTCAATTCTTTTGATTTTGCTTATTATAAAAACATTTCAAATACGATTCCAAAAACTAATATTGGATAGATTCCCTATAAGTGTATATTATCGACCCATAGAATAATATAAATAAAGTAAAATATTCGTTATTTATTTCCTTTTCTTGAACAACCTCAAAAGAAAATGGATTTAACAAGCAAAAATGGTTATTAAGCAAAAAAAATATATAAGAAGTATCTTTTAATTAAATGCGGCATGAGCCGGAGTGCTATCGATGCACAGTAGCTAGGTACGTGGCAAGTCCGAGGCTAAGCGAGAGCAAGGTGCATGCCACAACATTGCATAATCAAAGATTAAACCGGGAGCAGATGTGCTGCACAAATAAAGGGCAGCTACGCAACTGATGCCCGACGCTGAAACCTGAAACGGACAAGCCGCGAATTGCGAGCTGCGAGCTGCGAATGGGGCAGCAACAGAAGGAAGGGCAAATGCGAGCGAGAGAGAGGGCGAGGGAGAGAAAGAGAGAGAGAGGAGGGGAAAACAACGAGCCACATTTGCAGCATCCACGAGTGTATGCAGCACGCTTCAATTTCGTGGCTGCCTGCTTGTGCCCACACACACACGCACACATGATACACAATGCCCCAAAACCCACATGTGCCACACACACACACACACACACACACGCGCGCGCGCAGCCGCCTCGCCCCCTTGCCGCAGAAGTCGGCATGGTTTGTGGCGCGCATTGCGGTAGCATTGATTTAATCATCATCAATTATATGCAGCAGCAAGTTAATATAATAAAAGCTGCGTCTTCGAGTTACGCTGCTGCTGTCCGTTGCAACCCCTTGCCACAAATCGCCCGCCCCTCTCCCCTCTGCCTTCCTCTCCGCTCAGCCAACATGCTGCTGCTGCCCCACTTGGCTTGGCGCTTAAATGCAATTAACATAATGACAAGCAACACTTGTGCGCATGCGCATTTCACTTGGCAACGGCTGTGCTTGCCCCGCCTGTCCCGGTTGCCCCTTTGCCAACCCCCTGCCGTTGCCCCACCGTACACGCTTACCCCTTTGGCCATGTCTGTTGCCCCTCTCGACAGCGCTCACAAGTGGCAGCTCGGCATTCGGCGCTCGGTGGGCCGCTGTCAATAGTCCAGATAATTATATCATAATTGATCTGTCTGTGTGTGTGTGTTGGTATGTTGGTGTGTGCGTGTGTGTGTTGGTGTGTGTGTGTTTGTGCCGCAAAACCGGTAGCCGCTCTGCAACAGCATCTGCATTTGCAACTGCAACTGCAACTGCAGCTCTCATAAACTTGACACTTGTCTCGGCCAGCCGCTGCCCCTTCTGCCGTTCAGCTGCTCAGCTGAGATCATGATCATGATCATGATCGGGATCATGATCGTGATCATCTGCTCGCACGCATGCGCAGGGCGTGGGCGCCGGACAAAATCCTGAATTATGAACTGTGAAAGCGCGACAGACGCAGCGCGCGTTGCACATTTGTTTCCCCTCCGCTTGTGGCAGCCACATGAACTGACAACCAGATTAATTGCAAAGCTGTAGCTAAAACTAGGACTAGCACTTAAATTGCCAGAAGCCGTTGCTTAAGTCTGCGCCTGCAGCTAATTCGTGCATTTAAATACCAAAGCTTATAAGAAACGAACGCTGGTGCAGGCACATCATGTGACATTGAATGTATACCTTTTGGATAAGTGCGCTATTTGGTTTCGAATATGCAACATTTGGCAAAAATTCGAATAATATAATATTTAAGCATCCACATACCAAATTTGCGCATTCTAGCTCTAATAGTTCCCGAGTTCCTTGGGGCTATTGACCTATATCTTTTAAATAACCGATCTGCTTGGGTTCGTATTACTAACATTTGGCATAAATTCGAATTATATGGCATTAAAGCATCCGCATACAAATTTTGCCCATTATAGCTTTTATAGTTCCCGAGTTCCTTGGGGTTATTGAGTTATTTCTTTTAAATAACCGATCTGTTTGGGTTCCTACAACCAACATTTGGCGAAAATTCGAATAATATAATATTTAAGCATCCACATACCAAATTTGGGTACCCTAGCTCTTATAGTTCCCGAGTTCCTTGGGGTTATTGAGTTATTTCTTTTAAATAACCGATCTGTTTGGGTTCCTACAACCAACATTTGGCGAAAATTCGAATAATATAATATTTAAGCATCCACATACCAAATTTGGGTACTCTAGCTCTTATAGTTCCCGAGTTCCTTGGGGCTATTGAACCTATATCTTTTGAATAACCGATCTTTTTGGGTTCGTATAACCAACATTTGGCATAAACTCGAATTATATGGTAATAAAACATCTGCATACCAACTTTATACACTCTAGCTCTTATAGATATCTATATAGATAGACACGTGTATCCCTTACATAAGTATTTATCTTCTATTTGTATCTTATCTCTTTATGCACATCTAATTCCCACAAATTACATTAATTAATGTTACTTTTTGCCGTAAACGTGTCACAAAAACGCGTCAATAAAACGCGTACAGTTACGCATAGCTGAAACTTAGGGCGCTCGCGGCAAGGGCTTAGAGAATGGGAAGCACGGCAGAGCACAGAAAATTGTCAAAAACAAGGGAAAGAGTTGAAAACAAACAGAAGAATGAAATGAAACAAAAGCGACAACAAAAAATAATAATAAAAATATATAAAATATCAAACAAGAACTAAAATAAAACAAATATTAAAAACTCAGAAAATTATGCACACTTTAGGCTTGAAACCTTTTTGCTGCGGGCCGAAAAACACGCAACAAAAAAAAAAACAAGGGAAAATAGAAATAAAGAAAGTCCAGAAGCGGGACTACCCCTGATGTGGAGAGCGACGTCGACTGCAGCGTCTGATTAATTGAAGTGCGAGTTTCGCAATGAGAAAAGCGACAGAAAAGGAAACAAAAAATGGTTTGCCACAGACAAAATAAGCGAGAGCGAACCAAAAAGAACGCGACCAAATTACGTTGGCCGCCAGCGCCACGTAGTAGCTGCTGCCACATGCCACGGTTGCAGGTCCTGCCAGGTTCTTGATGCCTGACCTGGCACGAGGTGCCCTTTTCCTTTTTTTGGACGTGATCCTGGCGCAGCCGCTGCTTGCACTTATTTTGTCAAATGCAAATATAGACGTTTACATACGTCTGACATATAGATACAGGCCCTAAGAGTATATATAAATAAATACAAATATATATATATAGATAGCTCTATATATATATAGATATGTGTGTGTGTGTGTGTGTGTGTGTGTGCGCTTTTGCATTTGATGCCAGACAGAAAAGGAAATCGCCAACACTGAATCTAAAAATTGTTTAATTTGCCACTGCAGCTGACGCACGTGTGTGCGCGCGCGTGTGTGTGTTATTTTATATCCTGTGCACCATGCGGCGTATGCGTAATATGTCTATGCAGTTTTATTTCACCGTCTGGATTATATTGATTTGCCCAGAACTGCAACAAGCATTTGCCCGTTTACGTGTGCCAAATGCAATCAAAGCATTTTATATCTATGCCGCCCGCATATCTAAAACTACGCTTCCCACTTTAAATCACCAAATAAACCATCTTAATATCAAACAAATAAAAGAAAACCAAGCTCAAACAGCATTGCTAAGAGCTGCCTGTTGGGTACAAGCTTTTAAGTCCGAAAGCTTAAAAGCTCACATCCGTTTGCCTTTGCTCGCAAGTCCGTAAACGTTGCATGAGGAGAAAAGTCAGCTTAGCCTTTTAATTGATAATTTCTCCTTCAGCGTCATTCGCAAATATTTTGCTAGCAGCTACAATATGTAAGCCTCTCATTAGCTAGGATGATTCCCAAAAGACCATTATTTTCGGATTCGCCAACGTTTCACTGGCATCAAAGTTAGTTTTCGTTATCTACTTATTCGTCTTTATCCCTTATCTCACGCTGCATCTGAATCGAAGTTGACAACGCAGCTTATCAAATTAATTGATAATTTCTCTTTTCGCGTCATTCGTGAACGTTTTACTGGCAGCCTCTTAAGAGCTGCATTATTAATGAGTATCCACTTTTTTTTGCAGCATTCGTCAACGTTTCGCTGGCAATTCGAATGCCTCAATAATCAGTTATGTATATTCATAGCCAGGTTGATTAATGTGACTGATTAAATTTGAGCTCGAGCTAAGCATTAAGTACGTGTACTCATTAGGCTCATAAGCACTCATAAGCACAGCTTGAATTGCGTGTCGGGAGCATAAGCCCATGCACAACTCCTGCCCTATGCACATATCATTGTCTACCTAAATCATCTTGCCGGGCAGGTTAAAGCATTTAGCTGAAGACAAAGTTGCGGCTCTCTCAGTTCAACTGCAGTTGCTCATTAGCTGCACAAATGCACGAGGCAGGAAAACTTTCAAAGTGCAGCAATGCAATTATGCGAATATTCAATGAAGTTTTGTTTTTGTTTTTTTGCCAACTCGAAAAAGGCCAACAATAATAATAAAAAATCAAGCTAGAGCGTCGCGCATGCGAAAAACACGCACCAAAAAACATTCGGGCCCAAGGGCGAGCCCAGCTGGTGAGCTGAAGAGGAGTCCAGACCAGATAAAACCGACTCAATTCCAGTTCCACAATCAATCCCAAAGACACCGAGACTTTGACTTCCAATCCGACTCCGACTCCGACTGCGACTCCAACTGCGACTCCAACTCCGACTCCGACTCTGACTGCGACTGCGTGCGTGGGCGTTTATAAATATTTATAATTGCAATGCGATTTTTCAATAAACTTGCAACAAAATTGCACGCGGCATTTGGTGTGAAAAGTTTTCCACTGAGTTTGCGCAACGAATGGGAATGCAAAATACACAATCATTAGCTAAAGCAACAACTCGAGAAATGGCGAATCAGCGAAAGATCCGAAAGCCATCCAATATTAAGAACTCTGCCAAGCAGCGCGGCCGGGAACTTAAGGAAACGGAGGAACGAATCAAAAAGCTCGACAACCTTTTGGTGCTTGCGTGGAAATGCTTGGCAATGGAACAGTCTCGATCGAGCCAGTCGACTTACAGACACAGTCCGGAATGCTTGGCAATGGAACACTATTTTTTAGCTGAAAACTATGTGTGTTCCATGGGATTTTACGGCTAAAGACACCTCAGCTATTCACAATCACAACAACTTATCTATGGCAATCAGGGGAACCGTTGGTAATGGAACACTACTTCTTAGCCGAACATTCTGGAAGATTCATCGAAGGGAACACTTGAAATGGAACAACATTTCTTTGCGGAAAACTACATGTGCTTTGTTTGATTAAGACAGCTCAGCTTATCGGACACATATGGGTTGGAACGTTTGGTAATGGAACACTAAAATTAGAATGTTTAATGGGATTTCCAGGGCTAATACAGCCCTGCTATTCACAATGACAACCGGGAAACGAAGTGATTACCAACACTGGACTAAGACGTAATAAGTATATAAACCTTTTAACACGCAGCTCGCTTTCATTAGCTTTCATTTAAGTGGAGCAATTAAAATTGCTTCTGGCTGCAGGCGCCGGAATTGTATTTTATTATAATATCATTAACATTTTCTTTATTCTTTTCAGCTTATTCTTGCCCTTTTCGCTAGCTCGTCAGAATGTCGCCGGAAGGCGAATTAGTCGGTCGGTCGGTCGGTCCGAAAGTAGTTCCTAATTCTGAGCAAGCATTTGTTTAGCTATTTAGCTTCTCTCTTTCTTTTCTTTTTGATTTTGCACTTGACGGCACTTTTTCATTTATGGCCCACAAATGAGGTGTTTTTTCTTCACCTTTTCCAGCTACACATTTGATAACATTCAGCAAATTTTCAGCGCACATCCGCTTCTTGTTAAATGCTATCAATACCTCAATACAAATGGGAAGTGAAATGGAGAAAAGAAGAAACCAAGCACAAATTATTGCAATAGTTCCAGAAATTTCGCTTACGCTTGGCTTTAATTCAATTTTTTACCAATTTGTGACTTTGGAAGTTTTCAAAAGCTGCGTCTTTCCGAAGGGAAAGCTCCTACATCATATCATTTCATATCATATCATATCATATCATATCATATCCTATCAATCATATTCTTTCAATCATATCATAGCATTCTATATCCTATCATTTCACATCATATCATCATATCTTTCAATCATATCATATCATATCATACATACTATATCTTAACATATCATATCATATCATTTCATATCATATCATATCATATCCTTTCAATCATATCATATTTCCTTTCAATCATATCATATCATATCATATCATATAGTTTCATATCATATCATATCATATCTTATAGTTTCATATCAGATCATATCATATCATATCATATCATATCCTATCAATCATATTCTTTCAATCATATCATATCATATCATAGCATAGTTTATCTTAACATATCATATCATATCATTTCATATCATATCATATCATATCCTTTCAATCATATCATATCATATTCTATCTATCATATCCTATCTATCATACCCTTTCAATCATATCATAGCATTCTATATCCTATCATTTCACATCATATTATAACATTTCCTATCATATCATATCATATCATTTCACATCACAAATGTATTATATATATAAATACCCATCATATGTTCGTCTTATAATTAACTGTATTTTATACAAAGCCCATAAAAGCTTTAATTAAGCTAATTTCTCCTTTTTTATGCATTTACTAATTTTCTTTAATATTCGTTTAGCACATTTTTTTTGATTACTCAATTTATTTCTCTATGTTTCTCAGAGTCTCGTCTAGAGTTGCCAACCTAACAAACAGATTTTGGGAATTGAAATTTGCTCGCGTTATTTTCAGATAATTAAAATTCAGTTTTGATATTGTCCAAGAACAATTTTCTCTATAATAATTATACATATTTTCTATATAACTCACAGAGACTAGCTTCGGGTTAAGACTTGAATGTAAGATCTTGGATCTGGATCTGGATCTGGATCTGGATCTGGACACAAAGTCAAGTATGAAGTTGTAAATTATTTGCACGAGAAAGTAAAGAAAATAAAGAAAAATATATCTGTTTAAATACATATAGTAATAAAACATACAATATAGTAAATAGTATACAGAACATATTAAATGATATTATATATAAATTTATATATTAATATTGAAATTTGAACATTTTCTACTAGCTTCCAGCTGCATTGTGTTATTTCATATCCTATCTATATATATATACATATGTTTAGCAACATCAAGATATATATCTATATATGTATCTATCCATAAAATATATAATATAGTTTAGCTAATCTGAGCAACAAGTTCAAAATGTTGAACATGAAAGCCTAAACTCTTTGTTTCTGGCCTACATCTGTCTAGATATATATATCGATGTAATATGACATAGTATTCAGTTGCATATGTACATACATATATATGTCCACATATATCTATGTCCATATATATATATTATAGTTAGTTCTAATCGATTGACTGGTCTTTTCTTGATCAACGCACAGCTTGGAGGTAGAAGAAAAGTTCTGAGCGTCCAATAAAGCGGCTGCGTGACTTGACTGCCTGAGCGTCGAGCCAACAAACGAAAAGTAGCTGGTTCAACTGCAGCAGCAATTTCTAATATGCGCTTAGGCGAGAGCATGGATGTGTTTGATAGATGTAAGTTTTATATAAAAAGTACTTTGAAGCGTTCTATAAAGAGACATCTTTGCTTAACTGTCTAAGCGTCGAACCAACAAGGGAGAAGTAGCTGGTTCAACTGCAGCAGCAATGCGCTTAGCCGAAAGCATGACTGTGTGTTTGATAGATGCAAGTTTTATATAAGAAGAACGTTGAAGCTATCAAATTTTGACCAGCTTCAAATTGGAGTATTTCGTATATTTTAGGGATACAAATTTTGACTTGAACTTATCAATTATATTTATTATAAATTATTTAAAGCCGAATAAATAGTTTTATGTACTTTACTTACCATAAACGCCAAACACCGCAGTTTAATACTTTGTTGTTGTTATGCTGCTTGTTCTTGTTCTTGTTGTTGTTGTTGTTGCTGCTGCAATTGTTGTTGTTGTTGTTGTCGATATTCTTGTTGTTGTTGCACTTGCTGCCTGCTTATTTAGCATTTGTTTTGTTTTTTTTTTTTAATGCTTGTTTTTGGCTTTTTTTAAATTAGTTCGAAAGTGAATTTTTTTTTGCTTGCGAAACCAAAACAAAATTTTTGTTCATATTTTTTTTCGCGCTTGTTTTCTTTATTTTCTACTTTTTTTTTTGGATTTTAGATGTTCTCAAAAAGTTCAATTTTTTTTCGTTTTTTAATGGCCCAACATTTTTTTGCTTTGACTTTTAGTTAGGATATTTGTTGTTGTTGTTGTTGTTTTTTGTTGAACAAAATATTGAAAATTGCAAAATTTTGCAATTTTTTGGGACTTAATAAATTTCGTTTTATAGCATTTTGCGGGCAGTTAGGGGCGGCAGGCGTGGCAAATGTTAAACAAATGCGGCTTGCGAAAATTGTTCAAAACAAACAAAAGAAAAAAAAACAAAAAAAAACAAGACGAGGAAGAAGAAGAGCGTCAAAGGCCTGCAAATTACATGGAAATTGTCGCAAGTTGGGCACGAAATGTTGTTGTTCGTCTTGTTGTTGTTGTTCTTGTTGTTGTTGTTCTTGTTGTTGTTGTTCTGGTTGTTGTTGTTGTTATAGCTTAACTTTTCACACACACACACGCCGGCTGCTGCGTTGAATTGCATTCGTTTGTTGTTGTTGTTGTTGAAGTTGTTGTTGTTGTGGTTGTTGCATTGCAGAGTTGTTTGTTTTTTTTGTCGCTTGATAATTTTATTTTTTTGTTGTTATATTTTGCAGATGATTTTCATTTTGTGTAAATTTTTGTTGTTTAAAAACGCTTGTGTTTGTTATGAATTTTGTTATAAAACATTTTTGTTGCTCTTGCTGTTGTTGTTGTTGCTGCTGCTGTTGTTGTTGTTGTTGTTATTGTGTTTTGAGTTTATGCCTGCAAAAAGAGAGATTTTTGTAAAATTTGTTTTTTGGCCTTTTGCGAATTTGCCGACGCTAGAAGCACACAAGACACAAACGAACGAACAAACAAACAAAAAAAAACCAACACAGACAAAAAATATAACGTGCAACAATAAATGTTGCAAGCTGCGCTTAAGGACACACGCACGCACGGACGCACGCACGCACGCACACAAGCAAATTGCGCGCGCAACAAGAACAAGCTACAAACGCAGCACAAAACAAACAAATGCATAAATATGCAACATTTATGTTTAAATTAATTCATAATTTCTTTCAAATTTCAGTTTTTATTGTTTTTGTTGTTGCTTTCATGTCGTTTGTTGTTGTTGTTGTTGTTGTTGTTGTTGATGTTGTTGCTGCTATTGTTGATGTGCGATGCGGCCGCGCTGCAAGTGAAACGAACGAACGAACGTATGAAGGTGTCTGCAAGAACTGCAATCGCATCGCGTGTAAAATCTCTGCGAAAGTCCAAAGCGCAAAGAACGTGCAAAACGTAACGAAGGCGACGACAGAGGCAGCAGCAGCACCAGGCGTCAACGTCGACGTCGACGTCGGCGTCAGTGTTGCGAGCGAGGCGAATGCGAGTGCGAGTGCGCTTCGGTCGCAGCACGACGGCGACGACGACGACGACGTCGCCTTGCAAGCGCTTGCGTGCGTGTGTCTGTGTGTCTATGTGTGTGTGTGCGAGTGTGAGTGTACGAGCCTTAAGAGCGCCGCACGCGCTTTGTCAAGAGCAAAAACGCAGCAGCAGCAGCAGCAGCAGCAGCAGCAGCTGCAGCTTGCAGCGCGCTCTCTCACGTTGCTCAGCTCTTGCGCTCACACTCTCTGGCGCGCTCTTTCACTCAATTGCGCTGCGAGTGAGCGTCGCACGCAAATCAGCTGCAACAAACTAACTCAAATGGACACCCAGCCAGGCGGCGGCAGCAGCACGTTGTCGCTGCGGTCAACGCGGCGTATGCGTAATATGTGTAATCTTGCTAGGGGAGGAGCAAGCCAAGGAAAGGGGGAGGGGGGAGGGGGGCTGGTATTGCCAATGCGACCTGTGCTCAGCTGTGAAAAACAGTGCCAAACTGGAGCGCACTCCGGCAACACAGCTCAAGAGCTTGATGCGGAAATTTGACAACTCAAATTGGCTATTTACGGTTATGATCGTACGCAACCGAATCGCCAAGGCGACATTTTTGATGTGCTGTAAAACGGACTAAAAGATGTTGTTGAACAGCGAAAAGGAATGTTTAACAGAATCCGTTAACAGTTCTCTGGGAAATCGAACTGAGAGCCAATTTTTGGTTCTGTTCTGTTTCTAAGGCATAAGAACAAAGGGAAAAAGAAAAAGAAAGAGAAAACCTAAAACTCAGATGAAATAAGTTCCACAAAGCTCTACAATTTGCGCACTTTCCTAATTTTGTACTTCATTTAAATACATATACAAAATATGTATAAACATGTTATATTCTATACATAAGTAGAGTTAAGATCGTCAAAAAATACGAAAACTTGGAACTGGACTTTGGAAACATTTCAAAGTATATATACATATATGTATATGTAAATACAAATAGAATTTTCTTTTACTTAAATATATGAAAATCGAATTCTTTTTTGTAGATTTCAAAATATATATTTACTTTTTTTAAGATTTCCGTTTGATATTAAACAATATTTGCTTAAGATTTCCGTATAACTTAATATTGAAATATATACATATATGTATATTTTTTCAATTTTCAATTTTCGTTTAAAACAAATGAATATTTAAGAAATATATAACTTTAGTTATGTTTAAAAACATATAAAAATATATAAATGTATTTTCTTTAAGTTTTTCACTTGAAAGTTAATTTCTTTTAAGGTTTTCGTTTGACTGAGCATTAAAAAAGAAGAAGAAGAAGAGATTCCCATCAACTTTTTCTTTTTTTATTTTGAAATCAAAATGAAAACAATTTTGTTTTAATATATTTCTTGTTCAATATGTATTTGTTTAAGATTTTTGCTCCAAAGAAAATTTATCATTTTTCTTACATTTTCATGTTAATTAAATGTTAAAAGAATTACATTTTTTTGTTTATGATTTAATGTTTCCTTTTAACCAAATTTGTCTTAAACAAATTGTTTTCGCTTTTTTCCAGATTTTTGACTTTGTTTTTGGAATATATGTACTTCAATGAGTTTTCCCTTAAGGGAATGTTTATTTTTTAATCCTTTTACGTAAACTGAAATTAAGTCGTTGTTTGTTTAAAAAAACAAATTCTCTCTTTGATAAATTCTTGTTTCAATATGCGAAACTTTTTGGCTGGGAACTTATTTCACTTTTTCTTATGCGAACAGAAAACAAAGTTTCGACTCGATCTCAACTGGAGCCAAGATGCGGCACGATCAAGCTCGAGCAAAAGCTCGTATCCTTCAGAGCTTGAACATATATCTTTATCTATATCTTTATCTATAGATAAATAGATCTTTTAGATATATATCCATATGTAGCTCGGGATCTGCACAGTTGGGCACTGAAGGTTTTCGGTTTTCCTTAAGCACAAGACAAAAATCGACACACAAAAGTTTTCCAAAAGGCCGACGGCAAGGCGTCCTCTCGCTCTCTCTCTCGCTCGCTCTCTCACTCACACGCACTTGATCTCTCGCTCTCGCTCGCTCGCTCTCTCTCTCTCTTTCACGCACGCTGTCTCTGTCGCTCACTTGGATCTGATCGCCTTCCTGTTGGCTCCGATCTCTGCTCTGCGCACACACAAAAAACTCACAATTCCAAAAAATACCAAAAAAAACCAAATTTCAAAACTTTTCGCAAAATGTTTTCACTGATTTTTCTTTAAAATTTGTTTTTCTTTCTTTTTCTTTTTCTATTTCTTTCTTTTGATTAACAGACAACAAATTAAATTTTGCTGCTTGAAAAAAATATATACATAATTTTTCAATATTTTCCTTCAATATTTTCTTTACTTTCTTCAAATATTTTCACATATTTTCACCAGCAAAAAAAATTGGTTTTGAACACAGCAAAAAAAAAACGAACAAAAATTAAAAAATTCAGTTTTTGTTTTTTGAGTTTGTTTTTTTCCTGCAAAATTTGAATTTTCGCAGATTCGCGCGCGACGCGTTTTGGATTTTGTTGAATTTGTGCAGAATTCTCGTGAAGTTTTTCTTCCTATTTTCTAATTTCTTTTACTTTTCTTTATTTTTCGCTGAGCTGCGGCAACAACTTGAAAGATTGCGTTAAATTTGTTGAATTTCGTATTTATTTTTTGTTGATTTTTGATGAATTTTCTTCTTTTTTTTTGTTGGTTGTTGGGTTGTTGTGTGTTTTGTCGATTGTTGTTGGTTGTTGTCGGTTTGTTGTTGCTTCTTCCGCGAGCTGCGTACGTGCGCGACAACGTGCGGATCTGTTATGATTCAATACGTTTTCGATACGTTACGTTGAACGTCGCCGGACCACGCGGCAGGCGGCGACGTCAACAGCGGCAGCGCGACAGGCTCACACACACACTCACACACACACATGCACACAAAGAGACGCAGCGACGCGCAGAATGCAAAAAGCAAAAAAACACAGAATAGCAGCAGAAAAGAAACGAGCAAGAAGCAGCCGCTGCCGCAGCCGCAGCAGCAGCAGCAACGATTCTAAACGCGCGCTGCGCTGCGCTGGCTGAGCGCTCAAAAGTTGAGCGCAGCTCAAAGCTTGGCAGCGACGCACCGCTGCAATCGGCAAAGCCGACGTCGCTGCAGGCAGCGGGCAGCGACAGCAGCCCCCCAAAAAGTGGCCACCCACACAAACACAAGCGCAGTAGCCCCAAAGAGCGTGACACACGCGAAACACACACACACACACATACGGGCACACACATACGGGCACACATCGCGAAACAGACACATGCACATGCACACACAGACAGGCTGCCTGGCAGACGGACAGCGGCAGCGGCAGCGGCAGAGACGCGCGCATACGCTCTCAATGTCCATGTGTGCGTGCCAGAGTCTGTGTGCGTGTGCTCGCGCGCACGCCTGTGTGTGTGAGTGTGTGTGTGTGTGCATGCGAGTGCGAGCCAATCAACGGCAAATGAGTCGCAGGCGCAACACACAAATAATTATTAATTATTATGTTTATTTACATAATATTTAAAAAACAAATTTACAAAAAATTACACTGTGCGCATCAAAAAGAAGAAGAAGAGAGTCTGACAAACGGGGAGTAAAGGACAAAAATGCGTGAGAAAAAGAAAAACAAATATAAAGAGCCCAAAAAAAAAATAAAATAAAATTTTAGGGTAAATAAGAAGAGATAAAAAAAAAAATTAAAATTCAAAAAAATGCAATAAGAAAATAAAATAAATTTAATTTTCAGTTAAACAAAAAAATAACAGAAACTAAAAATGATAATAAAAATAAAAAATAAATAAAAAAATAAAAAAAAATGTTACAAGAATAATTTATAAAATATAACTAAAATAATAATAAATATAATACAAATAAAAAAAAAAATGAATTAAAATAAGTATAGAAAATAATAAATACTATATAACTAACAAGTAAGAGGTGCGAATTGGGAGCTCCCGACTAGAGGATACCCTAAGCCCGCTTTCTCGTATATACATATATACTTTTCTAGAATGTCGATATCGATTCTTATCGATTGCTTGGAAACGGGGCAAGTTATCGATTATCGGAAACAAACTCGATCTGGGTAGGCATAAGGAGGACCTACAGCTAGCCCTCAAGGCTCTAGCTCTTATAGGTTCTGAGATCCGTGCGTTCATACAACGGACGGACGGACAGACAAACGGACGGACAGACAGACGGACGGACGAACAGACGGACATAGCTAGATCGTCTGGGATATAGATGCTGATCAAGAATATATATACACATAACCTTTCGCTTAGTTTGGAGCTGCTTCCTTCTGCCTGTTACATGCATTTGCACAAAACCAGCATACCCCTTTTTGCCCATTTTCAATGGGTACAGGGTATAAAAATATAAATACTTCTACATTCTTCAATCCTAGCATCTATTTTGTTGTTGTAATTATTCTTACAAAGTTTTTTTTCGTGTCGAATTTTATGTTTTTATTTTAATTTTCTTTTCCCTTGTTTATTATATATGTTTATTTTTTCTATATAAATTCGTTTTGTTTAAGCTTGAAATTGTTTTTTTAATGCTTTTATTACTAATTGATAAGAAAATTAAAAATAAAATAATAAAATTTTATTTTTCTACGTTTTTCAGTTTGATTTCAGTTTGATTTCAGTTTGATTTCAGATTTGTATTCCCCTTTCCCCTTTTTGAAACTTTATCTCCTCCTACTTTTGAATATATGTCGCCATGTTTAACAGGGGAATATGCTATCGATATACCGCCGATAGTTATCGATATGTTAGACACAATGGATATCGATCATTGAGATCATTGCACATACTTCAGAGATCGAGTTGCATCGAGATTTGTAGCATATTTAAGTGGAAGTTCTTCGATTTCCATTTGTATATTCAACATATTGCAATCGAAGTAGATTTTCACTTGAGCGCCGCTTAAACGATGAGAGCAACTAACGGCATATTTGTTTAGTAAGTGTTTTAAGCAAAGACTCGCAATTCGAGAATTCCAGAATTCATCCGGAGACAGAAAGAAAGGCGGAGAGGAAGAAAGAAAGAAAGATCTCACGAGCATTTTTGCGGAAGATTTTCGCGGCAAGTGAATTGAAAATCGAAACCAAATGCGAAACTTTCGTTAAGCAGAGAGGGGGAAAGGGGAGGGTGCGCTGCAGGGGGGTTGGAGGGGAGGAGCCAATGGCACACGAGCAGCCAAATCTTCTACTCATTAGAGCGTCGAGCGAAGGAGAGCGCAGATGACAGAGCGAGAGCGAGAGGCAAATAGCAAAAAATGACGCACATTTTATTAAATTTACAATTATTTTACTTTAAATAAATGTAAATGTGTGCGGAGCGGGACGGGGGGCGGGGCGGACCTTGGTTTTTTGTCTCACAGCCGCCAAAACCAAAAAAAAAACCAAAAAAAAGACGGCGAAAAATTTGTTCTATGCAGAAATTTGCAATAATAAAAACAGAAAGTGAGCGGCGCATAGAAAGAGAGGGAGGGAGGGAGAGAGGGGGGACAGTGTGAGAGAGCGAGGCTCTACCCACCTCTCTTTATCCCCTCCCTCCACCCACAAGGCACACAGCGATCTCACGAAGAAAGTTTGTCCAACTTTTTTGTAGCTTGCACTTTTATTCAATTTTTTTTTTAATCTTTATATTCTCTTCTTCTTTTTCTTTTTGCCACGCAGCGTTTTAATTGAAAAAAAAATGCATATTTTTTGTAAATTTTTTTGTATTATTTTGGTTTTTTTTTTTTTTTTGTTAGTCTATTTATGTACGAAAATTGTTTGGTTTTGGGAAATTGTGAAATTTGTGTTGGATTTTCTTAGCGCTTCACTCACACACAAGCGACGAGGAGCAAACGAAACAACCGAATGAACAAACTGAACAACTCTGAGCTGAGGCGACGTCAACGGCAGCGGCAGCGGCTGAGGCAGCGGCGACAGAGGCAGCGGCGACAGAGGCTCGCAGTTGGCGTTCTACACTGAGCGTTGCGTCCACTGCGCTCCAAACCAAAGCAAACCAAATCAAACACACACACACACACACACACATGCGGACAATAATTTTTTGCAAACTGCAAAAGTCAGCGCTCCAAGCACACACACACACACACACACACGCGCGCTTAGTACTAGCTACGCGGCAACAGAGTGAAAACGCGCTCACTTGTATTGCAAAAAAACAAAACAAAAAAAAGTTGCATTGGCGCTCTCTCACAGAGCGGGATCCTCCAGTTGTCGTCGTCGCAGCAGCAGCAGCAGCACCAGCAGCAGCAACAGCAGCAGCAGCAAATGTTGCTAAGCAGCCGCTGCCTTGCTCTTAAGCAACATGCTGCCACGCAACGTATCACACACACAACATAACACATAACACACACATACGCGCTGAGAGCGCGCGAGAGAGCATTCTTTGCCATTTGCGAATTCTCTTTTGTTGCGAATTTTTTTCGTCGACGTCGTCGTCGCACACACACACACACACACACACGCACACCTGCCTTGTCTGCTGCTCTCGTCGAGCTCGCGTCTGTGTTTGTGCCAAAGAGATCCCAGCGGCTGGCGTTGACGTCGACGTTGCTGTCGCTGGCGCTGCTTGAGCGTGCGAAAAAATTAGCAAATAAAAAAGCAACAACACAACGCACGCACACACACACACACACACGCACACACAGACACATGGCATAGAAAAAGTGTGCAAAAAAGCGCAAAAAATTAGAAAACACAAAGCACACGCACACATACACACACACACGCACACCAACAAGTTAACTTTTTGGGCTCGCAAAAAAAAAGCAACGCAAAAAAAAACATAAATTAAATGAGAAAAAAAGCGTTTCGCGCAGATATCTCGCTAGGGGCCCCCGATGAGTCTAGAAATGAGCGCAACAACAACAGCCAGAACAACAACAACAACAACAACTAAGCAACTTAGCCGACAAATTCGCACAAGATTTTTGCAGCGCGCAGGGTGGGCGGCCGGGGCGGCGCTGCCCAGACAAACGACATAATTAATCATTAGTGTATTTGTTGTTGTTGTTGCTGTTGTCGCTGGCTGACTGAAAGCTGCGTCGCGCTGCGATCGCGGCGACAGTTTGACAGTCGCTGTGTGCGCGCGCGCGCGCGTCCGCCTACAATTGTTGCATTCTCTTCGCACGCTTTGGCACGCATGTGTTGCAGTTTGAGAGCCACAGCGCCTGACGGCTAGCCGGCGCAGTTCTGCGAGCATTGTACGCAGCCCATCTGCAGCGCACATGGCCGCTGGCTCAGCGCTGCTCAAACTGTAGTGTGCTTTTTCAATTAAAACTAAACTAATTGAAATATAGCTGAAATTCTCATACTGCAAAGGCAATTGTTTATATAAATGCATTTAAATTAAATTAAAATCAATGCAATTAATAATTAATTGAGTTTCTTTTATGATTAATTATTAAGTTACTTTGAATTAGTTTAATTTAAATTTGCAAAATGAATTGTAATTGTAATTAAATCAAAAGTTTTGCTTACCTGGCCGAAAAATCCACGGGCGAAGCATTAATGCCATTTCGACGAACGACGCTCGGCCGCGCAATGCCGGGTAACGTCAGTCTGGAACAAAGTATTTATATTTATAATTGTATTCATATTTTTAAGCAGTTCTTTTATTTATATATATTTTATTTATATATATTCATATAAACTTTCGCATTGATCTAGGCAATAAAAACGTTTATTTCACAGTTTGACATTTCGTTTGGCATGCTTTACAGTTTGACAGCCGTTGTGCGCGCAGATCGTGCTCTTTTTCAATGCGACAACAACGCACAACTAAACCACGCACCTCTCCCCCCTCCCCTTCTCCCAACCATCCTACTTAGCTTAAGCCAGTGCATGGATAACAATCTCTTTATCCCATCCCCTCGTCCCCTCGCCCATCACCCCTTGCCCCTCCTCCTTGTCTATCTACTCACGCGCCCTGCTTTACAAAATCCTTTCACAAATTTTGTTTTTTTCTTTGGTTTTTTTTTGGTTTAAATTTTGTTTTGCATTTTCATCGTGGGTTTTGTTTTTATTTGAAAATTCGTTGTTTGCTCAATAAAATCGAAATGCAAGCTTACCCCCAAACCCCTCACCCCCTTGCCAACTCCTTCGTCCCCGCCACCACTTCCTGTGCAGTGCAACCTCCCTCCCCCTCCTCAACACTCTGCACCCCATCCCACCAGCCAACCGCAACAGCACAGCGCCTCCGAGTCTTCGTTTTTCGGGCATGTCAGCAACCCCTTTTGGGCCAACGCACGGCCTGCCAGAGCCGCCGCACACTGCAGTCCACATGCCCCCCCCTTCTCCCTCCCCTCAACTCTACCCACTTTAGACAGCACGCAGTCGCCACACACACACACACATACACACTCACACAGAGACAGAGACGCAGCACGCAACACTCAAATAAACTCATGGGCGCCCAGACATTGACTCCAAAAAGGCAACAAAAACGAGCCAAAGGGTGCGATGAGCGTGGCGTCAAGCGTGCGGAGAGGGGAAAGTGGGAGGGGGAGGGGCTGGCAGCAGCAGCAGCAGCAACTGAATGGACTCTGTGCCTATGTGCAAGGCCCAGCGGCCGATAGACGCCCCCACACAAACACACATTCACACACACACACACACACACACGGCGACACAGACGTAACGCAGACTACGCTGACGCCGATGCCGACGTCGACGTTAACGGCGACGTCAACCGACAAGTTTCGTCCTTTGGCTTTGGCTGCTTCGTTTGCGTTTTTTGCGCTCCTTTTTGTTGGTCTGCGTTGCCAAGGGTTTCCTTTGTTCAAACCTACTACAACTCACAGGCCGCCCACCACCCCCTCCCCCATCAAACACACACACTCGCTGCCCGCTTCAACCCCGGCGTCGTCGTCAGCTTCTTGGCACGACAAGTCTGTTGCACTCACGACCCCACGACGACGACGACGACGGCGACGACGACGCCGCCTAATGACTAACGGACACTTTTTTCTGCGCTACGTTTTATGCCCAATAACTGTTCTTGTTGTTCTTGTTGTTGTTTTCATTTTTTTGGTATTTTTATTTTCGCTTCTTGCATTTTGTTGTTCTTTGTGCGCGCTGCGTGCCAGCTATACCACCCCCTACCCCGCCCCCCTCCTCCACCGCCCTGCTGCACACTTTAGCAACTTAGGCCCCCCTCTATGACAGCTACAACCGCTATGCCCAACGCCTGCTTGAAAACATTTTTTGTGTTTTGCATTTTTTGTTTTGCTCGTTTTGTTCGTTGCGTTTTTCGTCGTCGCTCGCTGCCGGCAGCGCTGCACGCGGCGACGCCGCGACGCTGACGCCGCGTCGCTCTCAATACGCGCGCTCAGCTCAATGCAAGAGGCCAATTGCAGTTGAGAGAGTGAGTGCGATGTGTGTGTTGGAGCGAGCGAGCGAGCGCGCGCTCCTTTGGCAACATGTTGCGCGCAACATTTTTGCATTTATTTTAATTAGATGCGTGAGGGGCACGTGGACAGCGGCAGCGGGGCGGCGGATAGGTTAACCAAAAAGTTGTTTTCATAAATGCAGCAGGATATGAAACAAATGTATGAAGAGCGCAAGAGCGAGAGAGCGCGAGCGGGGAGGGAGAGAGCGAGCGAGCGTGTGTTTGAGTGAGCCTGGCAATGTTAATGAACCGACGCCATGAAGCTGTTCAGATGCTTTGACTAGCGGCCAGGCGGCTGGTTGAACGGGCGAGGGTTGGGATGTGGGGTGAGTGGGGGAGTGAGGGGCTAGTGGTAGATTGTACGGGCATTTGGCAAGGATTCCGCTGTGGATTTGCCAAGAAATGATATTTTTATAGTCGCCCGTTGTGGTGCAAAAGCGAAAGCAGCCAAGCACCGAGGCGCGTGGGGACCAGTGAAATTAGGGGAAAAACAACTTTGCAGCACACACACACACACACGCACACACACACACACAGAGAGATATTTGTCTCAAGGCTGCAGCTGCACCCAAATGCGGCACAAACAACTGAAATGGGACAAAGTAATAGCGCACAAGTAAAACAATACCACAATAAATATGCCCCCCCCCCCCACACACACATCGCTCAGGACCTCCCCCTCCCCCTCGCCCACGCCCTTTCACCCAATTGCGTTAACTCTGTGAAAAGCTTAGATAAGCGAAAGAAGTTCAAATTGTTACGGTTATTTAAGTTACCTACTTATAATCTAATTTTAATTGACAACCGGCAGCTGTTAAATGCATTTTCCGTGATTTCCCCCAAGAGAAAATCATCAGGATCTATGAAGATGGGGCATAAAACATCTATTTTATAACGTTCATTTGAGGGAATTAATGTTAGGTTTCGTTAGAATATGTTAGGTTATGTTGGAAATTCTTAGGTTATGCGAGAATATTATATAACATAGGTTGTGTTAGTATATGTTAGGTTATGTTAGGATATATTGGAGTATATTAGGTTATGTTAGAATATGTAAGGTTATGTTACGTTGCGTTGAAATATGTTAGGTTATGTTCGACTATACTTAGTCTTGCTAAAATTGGTTGGGTTATTTAAGAATATGTCAGGATATGTTAGAATTTGTAAGGTTTCGTCACAATATGTTAGAATACATTGTGGTTTGCTAGAATATATGAAGTCTTGTTGGAATATGTTAGGTTCTTTTGGGAATATATATGGTTATGTTAAAGTATCTAAGGTTATGTTACAATATTTGAGATTATGTTAGAATTTGTGAGGTTATCTTAGAATTTGTTGGGTTACGTTACAACTTGTGAGGTTAGGCTACAATATTATGTTTGATTATGGTAAGCTGAGAGTTCATTTCATTTTCTAGTCACATATTAGAGGCTCAGTTTGAGAGAGAAGGTGGGGGAGGGCATTTAACTCCGGAAAGTTGTGACTATTTTGAGCAGAAAAGTTTCATTATGAAAAATAAATGTTCATTGTTTACTATGCCCCCGAAGGCAACAAGTGTAAGAGATAGAGTCAACTAAGTAAAGATGTTCATAGATACATGAATTCAACCAGAATATATATAGGAATTGCTAAGGATTTCGAATTTCCCTTTGGAACCTTAGATCGATTGCATGCCACGACCTCTTCAAAAGGTCAATCAATACAAGGCGCATTTATATTTCAGGAAATGTAAACAGTTTCCCGAATATACTTTAATCGCCAAGCTGATCTCCGCTTTAAAGTTTATAAAAAGCATCTATATTCAAAGGTAAGAAAAACGTAGGCTATGCTTTTTATTAAAATAAATAAGCAAAGTAATGTAAACAATTTAACAGAAGTGACTTTTACACATAACCTCAAAATGGTATCAGAGCGCGTACCTAACCCAAAAATTCACTTGTAATGCGACCAAAATGTAATTTTACACTTTGCACAGTTTTGCAACCACTTAACCTCAACCTCAGACCAACTGCAGCAACAGCAAATACAACAACAACAGCAACAACAACAACAACAACAACGGCAACCCACCCTCATAGATAAGCGGCCGAAAAAAAAGAAAGGAAGGGAAGGGAAGCAAAAAATGCAATGTAAACTGCGCCATATTGAAAACTGTCAGCCATTAAAATTTATAGAAATGTGCGAACACTGTAACGCCGGCAGCGACGCTGGCAGCGGCTCAATGTGCGCCTAAAATGCGTGCAGCAGCAGCGCCAGCGGCAGCGACAATAAAAGCAAAAGCCACAGCAACAGCAACAACAGCAACAACATGAATAACAGTGCAATCAGCTGGGCTCTTTGGGGAGCCGTAGTAAAAAGTAGTAAAAGCAGCTGCATACGAAAAAACAACAAGAACAGCAGCAACAACAAGTACAACAAACACAAAGGAACTCAAGAGCAAATAAAGGTCGCCCAACAGCTGCGTAGCAGCGCCGCGTGCAGTTGCAGCATGCAGAGACAGCAACTGAGCGCACAGTCAAATGTAATGCGCGCGTGCTCTCTTTCTCTCTCATGCACTCACTCACACACAAAACTGTGAATATGGCGCGCAAGCGGAGGGGTGTGTGTGTATGTGTGCGTGTGTGTGTGTGTGTGTGTGCCAATGTGTGCCTGTGTGTGAGAGTCGTTCGCTGAGTGGGCTGGGTTTTTGTGCTGGCTAACTAGTCGCCGTCGCCCAGCCTAAAAGCAGATTCCATGTGTGCCTGTGTGTGTGTGAGAGTGCATGCGTGTACGTGTGTGTGTACAACTGCACATGGCTGCTGTGTTGGTGTTGTTGTTGTTGCTGTTGTTGCTTTAGTGGCGAGGCTCGTTTTTGTATGTGCGGCTGCTTGTGCGTCCATTGGGCATTGCACATGTGTATACGCCTGTGCTTGTGTGTGTGCGTGTGAGCTTTTGCTGTGTGTGCGTGCGTGTCAGGCAAAGCCAAACCCCTCCTCTACTGCCCAATGGCCTGAGCGGGGGGCGTTAAAACGCATAAATGTTGATTACACACAATTTCACATTTTTCTTTTTCGACAAAAATATAAAAAATAAAATGGATATAAAACGTTGTTGTTGCTATTGGTTTGGGGGCGGCGCGGGGGCGTGTGTTGACTGCGCGCCTATGTATGGTCAGCAGATGCAGTTGTTGTTGTTGTTGTTTTCGTTGCTGTTTTTGTTGCTGTTGTTGTTGTTGTTGTATTGGTTCAATTGCAAATGACCAAACAGAGGGGCGCAGTGTAAGTATGTATGCTATATGTGAGTTGCTGTGTGTGTGTGTGTGTGTGTGTGAGTAGTGTGCATGCATATACATACATATACATACGTATGTATGTGTGTCTAATTGTTGCTGCTGCTGCTGCTGCTGTGCGGCATTTGAACAGCACGAGTTGATTGCGTCGACAGAGACGTTCGCGTCAATGGCTCGAATATCAAGAAACGACCGAAAAGTTTTATGTTTTAGCTTGTTGTTGTTGTTGTTTTTTGAATACATGTAAGGGATACAAATGTAAAGGATAATGGAAATGTATGTGCATGCATGACATGCGGTGTAAGGTTACTTTTAGTTGGAATAACAGTGAACTCCAACTAGAATGCATGTTTCTCTGTTCATTCCAACTAGAATACATTTGCCTTTATATATATTACAGCTAGAATACAAGATTCTTTGTTTATTCCAACTAGAGGCCATGCTTCTTTTTAGTTCTAAATAGTCTATACTATGTACAATATTTAAGAAAATGCAGTACACATGTTCTATGATAAAATAACAGTATTGTAAGTTCACATCGAGATATGCAAGGATACTCAGAGTGAGGTTAAGTTCAGTTGGAACAGATGGCTTATCCAGTTGGAATTCAAGTTTCTGGGTTAACAAGAGACCTTTAATTCTAATTAGTAAGTAAATATAAAACAAAATAGCATAAATAAAATCAGTGCAGAGTTCATGCCGAGATGTGCAGCGACTATGTAGATTGAGGTTAAGTTTAGTTGGAATAACTGTGAATTCCAATAAGAATACATGTTTCTCTTTATAAAAGTCAGCTGTTATTTTAAATTTAGTAAATAAAAATGTAGGTAAATTGCATATAAAATAGAACAATAGATTAAAATCAGGATTCACGCCGATATCTGTTCAGATTGAAAGTCTAGTAAAGTAAGTGAAAACGTTTTTGACTGCAAAAAATCATTTTTATGCGTCTTACAAAACGTTTTGTTAGTCAAAAATTTAAAATATATAAAAATATTTCGAAATAATATTTGTTGTTAACTATATACTGAGTGTCTATTGCTGAGAACAAATTTTGGATTCCAATATATTGTTGTTCGAGTAATGTCTGTTATACATATATATATATATATATATATATAATATTTATTTCATATTATTATTCAGGCAATTTCTTGCATATAATTTGGCTAAAATTGGTCCCTACTTTAGTTTCACATATTATTCTTTGAGTACTGTCACAATTAAATACTCTTCTAATAAATAAATAACACTTTTCTGTTATATAAAAACACTTTTCAGCAATTAATGCTCGAATTATAATGAAGTATTCTTATGAAGCATTTGCTTCCAATTAGCATTTAAATGCTGCACAGCGAAAGCTGCACGCTGCAAAATTCTTGTGAAACACATGCCAAAAAGCTGCTTGCTATGACGAAAGCACACAATTGCTTGCCATGGCGGCAGTGTTGCCAGCACATTGCCCTCGTTTATATATTAATAAAAAACTATTAAGCTGCTTACTGCTAGCAAGTATTACAAATGATAGAAATAATTACCAATTGAGCGAGAAAAAATAAAAGTTATCTTCCAGCTTTTATAGCTTGGCCGTAATCGAACGCAGTATTTTTGAGGCTCGCCCAGCGCAGCATCTGGCAACCCTGCGGCGCTGACATAGCGGCTTACACGCACACAACACATGCAAACGAGAGCCGCACACGTATGCACAAACACAAACAAAACGTGTGTAGAACATTTTTTTTCGACGTTCACAATTTTGTGCGGAGCTGGGGAGCTGCTGGAGCTGTAAAAAAAAGCCAGCGTAATTCTGTGAAGAAATTTGTTATTGCTAAATACCCAAATAGTGTGTATTGTATCTGGTTATTCGTGTGCAGCTGAGTAAACGTGAGCAATTTAACTGAACTACTGTGCTTTCATTTTTTTCGGTGCCTGTCTTACAACTTTTTTTTTTTGTTTCAATTTTATGTTGCGTTCCTTTCGTTCAGTGCAAGTGCAAGAACAACCGCAACTGCAACAGCAATAACAACAACAACAACAGCATTAACTAAAGTACATACATATATCTGCATACGTTTTGACCACGCACTTGTCTTATCTTTGTGCCCGTGTGTGTGTGTGTGAATAGGTAAGTTGCTTCTTAATAAATTCACAATTGCCGAAATAAAGAACTCACAAAAAAAGAAGCAGAAAACTGCGTACGCCTTTTGCGGCTTTCTTTGTCTATCTTTCTTGCGTTTCGCTGAGCTTGTGTGCGTGCGTGTGTGTGTGTGTGTGCGATAATTTGGCAGCTTATTTCAATTTTTGCTCTTTAATTTAATTTAATTTCTGTTGCTTAACTTTTGTTGGCTTCATATTGTTATTGATTTTTCATACAACGTGCGTGACAAATGTTGCCGCTAAGCTCCTCTACCCCGCCTAAATACTCTTTTTTTTTCTTCTCACTGTCGGCATGTGTGTGTGTGTGCGCGTCTGTGTGTAGCGGCTTTTGCCGTTTGTGTGTGTGTGTGTGTGTGTGTGTTTGTGCGAGCGTGTGTCGCCAAGAAATCAATAAATTTTAAAATAAAAATAAATATATACAATGGAAAACAAAGCACTCACATGCCAGCACAAAATTATACATTCCTTTTTTCGTTGTTGTTCTTCTTGTTGTTGTTGCTTTCTTTCGTTTTCGTGCCATTCAAGCTGATAATTAGCGGTTGTTGTTGCTGTTGCTTTTGGCAGCCTTCTGGAATGTTCTTAAATATTTCAGCTTTTTGTGCGCTGCATTTAAGCGCCACGCGTTGCACACAATGCTGCGTGCGTTGCGCGGCGCATTTGAATCATGTTCTTGTTGTTTTTATTCGCTGCATGTGCGTTATTGCCGTGCAGGTCTTCTCAAATTAGGCACACACACACACACACACGCGCGCATCTTGGCAGTCAAATGGGGTTATGTAGCAATTAGAGTCTTACACGCATCAGGTTTTACGTGCATTCCAAAAACTTTTTTTTAACAAAACATAAACTGAAAAATAAAAAATTTGAACATTTAGAAAACTAAAAGACAAATAAATAGAATGTAATTAAATTTGACTCCTGCCGGTGGATGTTTGTTAGTACAATGCGAATGGGTCTAAAGTAACCGATCTTGTGTTTAGCAAGAAGCGAGCCTTGCCCTATTAACGCAAGAGATCCTAAAATAGGCTTTCCTTTTCTACAGTTCAAAATTTCGATTCTTATAGCTTCTTAACTCATAGTTGGGAAGACTCTTAACCAACTGTGAGATTGGGCAATGCACAGTTGAAAACTTAGCAAGATTTTGACTTGGCTTCGTAATTTCATGAGCCAAGAGATTGCTCTGAAAGCAGAGCATTAAAAACCTTGTATTTTCTTCTTCTTAAATGAGAATCGCGTAGTAGAGCAGGATGTAAAAATGTATTTTTTTTTTTTGTAATGGGAAATAAATATGGGCTGCGCTTAGTATAAGTGAATATACATACATACGTTCACACATACAGGTGAACATGAATATTTACATACCTAATTACATAAATACTATTCACACAATGAATCTACATTGATTCATACATACATACGTATATGTAACGTCACAAATGTTGTGTGTTGTGTGTACATAAATACATATATCTAAACATATGTAAATTCACGCATACATATGTATGTACATATATACATACATACACGCATGTATACAAAACATTAATACATTTATACTTACATGCATACAAAACATTTATACATTGATACATACATACACACATACATACCTTAACATAAACATTTACAAATATTATGTAAATACATACATAAACATGTGCATTGATACATATGTAGATATGTACATACAAAATATGCACAGATTCATATAGAACACATACAATAAGGTGGAGCACATTTTGGCAGCATTTCGTAAGCGAACACACATAGCGGACATTACCCGGCATTGCCCGGGCCAAGTTGTTATCTTGTGAAATCTTACATTTTCACCCTGTGGAAATATTTCCGAATGGATTTTCGTAATCAGCAAATAAAATGATATTCATATGATTAAAAAAAAAGGATACAAAGCGATCGCAGGGATAATAAATAGATGAAATCAAAATTTTTCGGCTGTGGCATGGATTTTTTCAAATTTGTCAAAAAACGTCTTCAACCAACTTTTACAACCTGTAAAAAATTTCGGCGCAAATATGGAACCGGAGTTTTAAGGGACTTAAAGTAACTTTATGAAAACCCATGTGTGACGAGCTTCAACGATTTTTGAAATCTGAAAATATGGGAGGAACATTTTGTTGGCAATTATTTGTTTTTCACCCGTAGGGTAAAACGTACGGTAGGAATCCGGAAGGTCACAAAAGCTTTAATGCCACTTAACGTAGGGTATCTGCAAGTCGACTAAGTACAGTTTGCTGTTAAGACTCAAGACTTTTTGCTGCCACCAAATGCAAATTTACGGATAGTTGTTTAATTGTTGCCTTAGACTTGTGGACTGCACAAGCAAACACACCCATGCACACACACAGGAAACTCACACACACGCACACACATGTCGCTTGTATCTGGATCTGTGGCATCGCATTTGTATCTTGCAGCTGCTGCAATAAAATGCAGCAGCGCAAACTTTTTGCCGTTTGGTGAAAGCGAAAGTCGAAGAAGGTGGCAGCGAGTGCAGGAACGTGCATCTGCCACACCCAAACACACACGCACACCACACGCTCGCACACCACACACACGACCTTGAAATACACTCTAGGGCAAGAACAAGAACAAGAACAACAACAACAAGAGCAGGAACTTTGTGAGAGTCTCAATTTTCACGCTTTTACGCTCTTTTGCCATTTTCAGAGCACAACAACAACAAGAAGCAGAAGAAGCGGAAGCTGAAGAAGAGACACACACAGCAGCAACAGGATGTCCGGTCTGCCACGTCGCATTATTAAGGAGACGCAGCGCCTGATGCTGGAACCGGTGCCGGGCATCAATGCGATACCCGATGAGAATAACGCACGCTATTTCCATGTGATTGTCACCGGTCCGAATGATTCGCCCTTCGAGGGCGGCATCTTTAAGCTGGAGCTCTTTCTGCCCGAGGACTATCCAATGTCGGCGCCCAAGGTGCGTTTCATCACAAAGATCTATCATCCGAACATCGATCGTTTGGGCCGCATCTGTCTGGACGTGCTGAAGGACAAGTGGAGCCCGGCCCTCCAAATACGCACCATTCTGTTGTCCATTCAGGCCCTGCTCAGCGCACCCAATCCCGATGATCCGCTGGCCAACGATGTCGCCGAATTGTGGAAGGTCAACGAGGCGGAGGCCATACGCAATGCCCGCGAATGGACTCAAAAGTATGCGGTCGAAGACTGAAGCGCAATGGGGGTCGGGGGCGGGGGCGGGAAGTTGGGCAACTGTCCAAGCGGGCAAGTGGTTGGGGGGAAGCGGCTGCTAAATGTGCGGATGCGCTTGGGCGGGCTGGGCGGCTCTAGGTGCTCGTGGGGCGGTTAGGGCCGGGCAGGGGGACAAAAGGGTTGGGGCAAAAATAATTGCAAAACAGAACAACAAACGAAATGCGAGCGAAACAAAAACAAATTCGTATAATATATAAACGCAGATCCTTATATATATATGTATGTATATGTTTGCTGTGCGGTTCGCTTGATGTGCAAAGGAGTTCGCTCTGATTATGCTGCAGTTGATTATGATATAATAATAAACTATGTTATAAGGCAAACAACATGCTCCACAAAAACAATAATAATAAAGATAAATATAAACCAACAATAGATCAAAGAAAACCTCATATGGAACTCCGTAAATTTTGTATACAATAATAGAAAAACTAGGCATATGGAGTTCTACACATCGCCCTCTCCGAATATCCAGGGAAGAGAAGAGAGGAAGAGGAAGAGAGCAAAATACTACATGAAAAAAAAACCATATATATATATATATATAACTATTGACATTTGATATTAACGTTGTTCGTACATATGTGAGTAATAGTGCCGTTTATATAGTATAAACATTTGCTTTAGGGGAACCGAACCAATTGGCAAGGCAAATTGTCAAATTCAAATTCAGTGCATATTCACAAATATCAGAGTTGCATTTTGTGCATTTCTTTTATTTGCCATGCGAAATTTCGTTTTGATATTTCTATTTGTCTGCAGCCGAGATTGGGCTCTGGTTCCTCAGCTTTTTATCAATGTGTACGAGACATCAATAATAAGAAACGAGCCTTTTATGGAATTAGTACTTTACACACGTAAATAATAAATAAATAAAAATAACAAAAAAAAAACGACAAAATTTGCTGGCTTTATTTTTTATTTTAGTGGTAACGGGTCTTATAATCTTAAGTTTTAAGTGTCTGCCTCTTAGTCTTGAGCCGAGTTCAAATTGGAGTTCAGGGGCTCTGCTGAATTCGGAAACAATTTCTTTCAGATTGGAAATCAATAAGAACACCAAATGTTTCTGATTGGAAAATCAAAAAAAAAGGAAAAATTTGCAATTTCAAAAGCTCTGACGAATTCGGAAAACTAATTCGGATTGAAAATGATAATTCCTGTACAGGGAAATTTCTAACTAATTCAGAAAAATAAGGTGATTGGAATTAAACCCCGAATCAATTCCAATAAGAAATGTGATAAATTGATAAATTCGCCAAACTACATTTTTCAGCTTGAAATGTTCAAAACAACAAAAATATAAGACCAAAAATAGTCGAGGGAAAACCTCGAATAAATTCGGAAAACAACATTTTCAGATTAGATCAGATTAGATTAGAATGGGAAATTGGGAAAACTAATTTTTCCGATTAGAATTTCTTTGAAAAAAAGTAAACTTAATAACTTTAGAGGGGAAACCTTTAACAAATTTGATAAAAGATGATCAATATGCTATTTTTTTTGCCTAACTTAAATTAATCCAAGTGTACGGAGAATTTATTCTCTAATTAGAAGTTTATCATCAACCTGAACTTTGTTCGAGTTCTTCCGAATTCGTTGTTGTTTTTTTTTGTTATTGTATTATAGTTGGCCAGAATTACAGAAACAAAAAAGGAGCTCAGTTGAAGCCAGCTCGGCTAGACTGTCTGCCCTGCTGGTCCTTTGAGTGCAGTTGTCAATCATGCCGTTGCGTGGGCGGGCTGGCCTCTCAAGGCCTGCTCACAGGGGGTGGGGTGGGGCGGTTGACTGTTGCGGCCGATGCGGGTGCGAGTGCATGCGAGGCCTTAACCCTTTTTATAGGGTGGCCAAATTGTTGGCCACACCCCGTGCCGTTAGCATATGCCTGCTGATTGGATGCGCGTCTCTGTGTCCTATGCGTCCTTCGTGTTGTTGTTCCTGTTCCTGTTGTTGTTGTTGCTGTTGCTGCTGCTGCTGTTTCGCTCCTCGAGGCTGTTGCACACCAGGCTCTGGCTCTGGTTCTGGTTTTGGTTTCGCCTTTACCTCTGACCAGGCCTGGGCAGTCAAATGTCGAACCTAACGATTTTTTTGCTGCTCTGTTTTTGCCCTCACTCTGCCTCTTCCGACCTGCTTGCTGTCTCTTTCACTCGCTCTCTCTCTCTTTCTCTCTCTCTCTCGCCTTTATGCTTCCGACTGTCTGTGTGATGTATATTTCTTTTGCTGTTTTTTTGTTATTTTATTTTCTTTTTTTGTGTCCAGTTCCACATAGCTTTTTATCGCATTACACACGCTCACACCCCCGCCCCCGAATCGTTCAACGCATATGCAGAGTGACCAGCTCTCTGCAATTGAGGGGGGAGCTGGGCTAGATGGTGGCGATAGAGGTGGCGGCGGCGGCGGCGGTTGAGCGCTTGAGGTGAGGATTTTTATCGGCAGCAGCTTCATTGTGCTATGCGCTGTGCGCTGTGTTTGCATAGACAAAGGCGAGGCCGAAGCCGAGGCCGAGAGCCCGCAACCAGAGCGAGGGAGGACACGGCCATAGTCGGGGGGCCGGGGGAGTCTAGGCGCCAGACTCGGGCTTGGCCAGCTGGCCGGCTATTAATCGTTTTCAAGTTGAAAGTACACAGTGCACAGAGCTCCTGCGACCGACTCCATGTGTGTGGCACCTGCTGCGGGCTAGTGGTCGACCCACCCAAATGCCGCCTACGTGTGTGTGCCTGCGTGCTTGTGTTGGTGTGAGTGTGTGTGTGTGTGTGTGTGTGGCATTTGGCAGCGCCAGTTGTTGGTCTCTTTGCCATATTACCTGCAGCAGTTGCGCAGCCAGCAGATAAGGCATTGTCCCAGCTCCGAAAGCCGGAAACATTAGGCCTGCTTCGATCTACGGCCATCCACTGCCACTGCTACTGCTACTGCCACTGCAACATCCACTGCCACTGCCACTGCCACAGCTGATTTATGTGACAATTTTGCGTTGCGCTCATAATTCGTGGCGAGCTTTATCTGCAGATCTTCAAGCTGCCCGTTCTGCTTCTATCTTATCTAACTTATGTTGTCTTATCTGCAAAAAATAAGAAAAAAAAGCAAAGAAAAGTTGTTGTTTATCGAAACGTTAATGCATTTCTGCAAGAAGTGTTGGTAAGTGCCTTAAAGTTCGCCTGAAAAGAGCTCCGCCTTTTTTTTTATTTTAGCAGAATGTGTTAGTAGCTCCAATCAGTGCTTTATTTAGCTGATCTTTCCGTTTTTATACATATATAAGGTTAGAGAGTGTTCTTTAAAGTGTTGTGAACTCCTCTAGATATCATTGAGTATTAACAATTTCTCAGTCAGTGTTGGTTAAGTTAAGGTTAAGCTCGTCAGCAGTAAGTTCTGTGAATTGATACCATAATGCAAAAGCAGGCCCAAAAAGAGAGCTTCAACATGTATAGTATTCTTTAAAGTGTTGGAAACTTCTTTAATATCTCAATAAGTAAGCATGTAGTGCTTATAATTTCTCTTTCGGTGTTGGTAAAGTTCATCTGCTGCAGGTCTTCATTTGATATAGTTTAGTAGAATGCGATATCATTAATGAGCTTACAGTGTTAGCAATTTCTCTGTCAGTGTTGGTAAAGCTCATCTACAATAAGCTCTGCGATTCTACTTATTGCTACATTTTGCAATAGCTTCCCCAAGTTGAGCCCTATGTGGTGAAAATCGGGTATATATTATTTATATTGTTGAATTTAAACTCATTTGCCAAGAGCTATGTAAAATTGCATTCACCCTCACCAGCTTACAAGCCCCATGTAGCAAACGGGCTCCAGGAAGATAAACTTATTTTCTTCCGCTTAACTTCAAAATCCTTCATTTTTAAAAATTATTTAAAAATATCTATGCAAAATTTGCCGCTGCGACACTAAGAATATATGATATATCATATGAATACTTTGATAAATGGAAAACAAACAAACAAAGCCGAATAAAGCCGGATAATATGCGCCGGAATACTTGGACAAAAGCGGAACAAACTAAAGTGTATAAGCTGGTCATTTGTGGGGCAACCCAACAAATATTTCCAGCTATTTATCTACCTATCCAACTAACTATCCACACATTTATCTAACTGCCCAACTATCTACAATGTTAACTGTTTAAATTATCTACAAGCACAACAAATGCTTCGTGTGTTGTGTGTGCGAATGATCCAGAGGAAAGCCAAATAAACAATGCATGAAATATATACACAGAATATATATGAATGTGTGTGCTCTGTATATCTATATATATATATTTATATATATGTATATATCTATATATATATACATATATAATAAATAGACAGTTTTTGTTGGGCATTTGCAGCAACTGTTTTTTGTGCCGTTCTGGTCAGAATCAAAATGCCCAAAACGCTTTCACGTTCATCTCGGCCAAAAGCTGGCAGTAGTTCCGTGTGTGTGTGTGTGTGTGTGTGTGTGAGAGTGGGAGGAAGAGTGGGGGAGGGGGGCTGCTAGCTGCTTGGAGTGCTTGTTTGGGGCATTTCGTCCTGCTGCTGCATCCTTGTGCTAGTCCATTCGCACAAAACCGAAACAAATAATTGATGAAACAGCAAAGCGCACGTAGGGATTTTCGAGCCGTCTCTACCGCCCCTCCTCCCCCTTTCTCCCAGTCGCAATGCCAGACCCAGTCTCAGGCCTTGCAACGAGTCGGAGGGCGTGCTCCGTGTTCTCCGCCTGCTGCTGCGTATGAGGATCCGGCAAACGTAGCCGCCCAGAGACGCATGACGTTGCCCACATGCGATGTTAAGTACATGCCATGTACACACACACACACACACACACACACTCATACACACTTGCAGGTCTCTCTGTGTCCCAGCATATATATATATATTTATATATATATTGTATATATATTCTTGTACGTGCGTACTTATCGATTTTCTGCTTCAAAAACGTAATACGAAATGCGCCCAAAGCGGCGTTGGAGTTGCTTGCTCGGCGGTCGGACGGAAGGACAGACGGTTGGTCAGTCGGTTGGTCGAGCTCAGCTAAAACCCAACCCAAGAGACGATCCCCCCGCTAGCCTCGGACAGACACCATCCCCACCCAATGCCACATAGGCGTGATACGTAGCTTTTGCCAAGTCGTCCCGTTGCCGTGCAAACGCACAGCAACAGCAACAACAACAACAAACACACACACACACACACACACACACACACACTCACACACACACACACAACGTTAGCTGGTCAGAGCAAAAAACTTTTATTTCAACCAACAATTTTTGTGCAACACACGAACCCAACGCCGCAGCCAGCCCAAAGCAAGCAGGCAACAATAACAAGAGGGTAAATTATCTGCGTATAGACGAACTTTTGATGCTCTCAACTAATTAAAATTTCATCACGTTTACTCATACAAGAAAACCGCGCAAGTATTTGAGAGTTTGACATTTTCTAAGGTTTTTCTTTATGGAATATGCACACAATTTTTCAGGCTTGGGCATATGGTATTATAAAAAGCAGAAATTCCCATTCATAGCATAATTATGTGATTTCGACACATATATTAGCAATTTTCATTAAGAGTTGCATAAAATGTTTAAGTGCGGCCAACTTAACATGCCGGCAAAGTGTGAAGAAGAGGAAGAAGCAGATGTTGTAGCTGTGTTGGCGCAGCCAACTTAACAAGCTAGCTAGATATTTGAATGCATTTAAGTAAAAACTATTGAATTGCTTAGGTTTGCGTTTATCTATAATTGAAATCTGTAAATATTGTAGTCCTTATAAGAAACCTAATAAATATTTAAATTCCTTATATAAGTGTGTTATGAAGCATCAAGAACTTAGTCAGATCTTGAGTTCTTGGATTGAATATGGGATTCTTTACATAACCTGCGAATGCTTTGCTTGGCAATAATTGCATAAATAAATCTGAAGCAATCATATGTTTTTAAATATGTAGCTCTCGGTCATATTTGATGCACCTACCGTCAGGGCATGCAACGTGCGAAGAGAGCGGCTCGAATGTGTCGTGGGGCTTGGTGTGCACGTCCGTGCGTTGCATATAAGTAAAGCCACATATGTATAGACCTAACTTGCCACGGCTCTATTCCGAAGAGCGCAAAACAAAACAGAAATACAACAACAACAACAACAACAAGAAAA
This sequence comes from Drosophila kanekoi, assembly GCA_037075305.1. Taxonomy (NCBI): domain Eukaryota; kingdom Metazoa; phylum Arthropoda; class Insecta; order Diptera; family Drosophilidae; genus Drosophila; species Drosophila kanekoi. The sequence continues at coordinate 3,161,879 of JBAMCE010000290.1, forward strand.
CACCATCCAACCAAACAGAACCGAACCGAACTGCAGCGAACCGAACCAAACGGAGCCCAGCCCAATATCAAAGCCATGCCAAAAACCCAAAACCCAAAAACCCAAAACCAAAGCGAGGCCGCACTCGAATCCAATGCAGTCCAAAACGCCCACACACGCAGCGACTGAGAAGGCCAGACCAAGGAAATATTTGTTGTCGCACACACATACTCGAACACACACACATGCACACACACACACACACACGCGGTGGACAGCACAGAAGCCGTCCTGGGCCGCCATTTTACTGCGCCCTGTTGTGCAGCCTTGCACCCTTTTCATGCACTGGGCTGCAGGTGTGCGCACTCTGTGTGTGTGTGTGTTCCTCTATATGTGTGTGCGAGAGGGTGTTTGGGCTCTGGTGCGCTGTGCAATGGGGCCGCCGCCCGCACTACGTCCACTTGGGTTTGAGGGCTTTACAAGTTGATTGCGAGCAAAATTTCCGACCTATCGCATGCAGTAAGCGCCGTTGCGTTTTTGTTGCTGTTGTTGTTGGGCTGCATGCGTGTGTGCCAGACAGCAATACACGAACTCACACACGCACACACACACACACACGCAAACACCACCCAGCAAGGCATTTCATGTGGGTTGCCATTTTGTGCGAATTCCTCGCCTCGGTTTTTGTGATATCAATTAAGGATATGTTCGCTTATTTTTCGGAGCAGTAGGCAGACACTGAATGTGTGTGTGTGTGTGTGTGTGTGTGTAGTGTGTACACATAGTGTGTCTAGAGTCCAGCCACGCCTCACACATACACACCCTAACACACACACACACACACACATATGCACATACACTGTACAAAACAAGTTTTTCGTTTTCAACCTCCATTTCAAATAGTTTCAAAAGCTTAGCTTACTTTTTCAGGAACTCGAACAAAAATGTATTTTATTTCAAATGTTTTATAAATCCCTTTGTTGTTCCAAAATATTACAAGTCAAATGCGATTTTGTTGCTTCAGTTGGGATTTTAGTTCGGCTTCTAACTCAACATTTCTTTTTGTTTCTGGTGCGTGAAATTTCGTGCAGTGTAGCTCCATATGCACGTCATGTAGGGCAAGCGGCGCCCAAGTTTGCAACATCATGTGCAGCTCATCTATACGTCCCCAACGTGGTTCGATGCCTTGTTCTATGCTTTTTTGGTCAACAGCCGAACGAGACAGCAGGCTGCAGCTGTAGAGCGAGAGGGCAGCATTGCACAAAGCCAGCAGAAAGCCGGGGGGACAGAGCGAGAGGCAATGAGCAGGAGTGTGCGAGAAAGTGTGTGTGAGAGAGAGAGAGAAAAGAGGAAGAGAGAGTGCGAGGCAAGGGAGAGTTGGCGCAAGCACAGAGTTGCATGTGCGTGTGCTTAGCAGCTGTGTGTGTGTGTGTGTGCGCCTTAATGGAAATTGGTTTTATGCATGTTGGCTTTTGTTTATTTTTACAATTTTGATGATGTTTCGCAAAATGCGAGTGGCAGCCACAGCCGCAGACGCAGCCGCCCAGCCAAATAGACATATCTTTGCTGGCCTGCTTGATTGCCCTCTGTGTGTGTGTCTGTGTGTGTGTGTGTGTGTGTCCGTTTTGTGTTGCTTTTCTTTGTGTGTCGACTGTACTTCCGGTCAGTGCATTGCCCGTGCGTATGTGTGTGTGTTTTAGGCAGTACGATCAAGTTTCAAACAAAATGGCGCAGACTGAATTAGCTCCAAACAGTTGCCCGAAATGCCTCCAGCTTAGAAATAGTCCAAGCGCGGCTGCCCATAGCAATGTATATAATATATTAAGTATTTTTCAAGAGAGCCTGTTTATTATTATTAACAATAAATTGAAGTTTTGGCATTAGCTGGAGCCCAACATAAAAGGAAATGCTCAAATGCGTCTAAGTTGAACTTCTAATGATAACTTGATAATGGGGCTAAGGTGGAAATAACTTGGTTAACTTATAGTTAGTTGTACCTATAGTACCTATTAAGCAACTGAGCAACATTTTAGGGGAAACTGACAATGAAACTTCTTCAAGCCAGCTCTAGGTGAAAGCGCTGGTTCAAAAGAATGCTCTCACATAGCTGCTGAATGTCTTTACGTACGTATTTACTTACTCATTATTTAGACAATCTCAAGAACATGAATAAAAATCGCGTGAGGAATATTGAAGTTGATAATTAAGTTAAAGCCAAGTGAAGTTAATTATTAATTTGTGACCAAGACAACTTTCGCTTTTAATTTTATTTCTAACACAATTTTCCTTGTGATTCAGATAGTTTTCTCTTAGAGCACTGTTCGCTGAGTTAGAAGAAAATTGCTGTAACATGTTGCCAAATCGGGGGACATCATTAATCAAGGTTCGAATGCAGTTGCAGCAACCGCTGCCTGGCTCCCCACCCACCGAACAGCCAAAGAACTAGGCAACGAGCAGGAAGGACAACACACCTACCATAAACAGGGGTTAGTTAGGCGGTACTGTGCGGGGGCGGGGGGTCGGGTCGGGTAGGGGCCAGTTGCTGGCCGCTGGTCGTTTGGTGTTGTGGGCCAGGCCATTGTTGCAGCCACCATCAATAATAACGCAATGTGGCAGCCAACTGTCAGAATTAGTTGCAAGCATTTATTTATGACTCTTTGTTGCAAAGTGAAACTGGAGTTGCAATTCGCGACTGCCGCATTGTTTTCTCTCTCGTTCTCTCTCTGTCTCTCTTTTGTTTTTGGGCGCCGCAGCATTGCTCACCTGTCACTGATTTATGGTACACTAATCGGCCGGCAATAATTGGCCAAAGGCAACGTTTAACTAGCATCACATATCGGGTCAACGGAGCAACGCTCGCAGGGTTTCGGGTATGCATTTTACCAGCCACCCACAAACGGACTGGCAAATTGCCCAACCTCATGTCAGAGACTAGTTCGCATTTTGTTGGCAAGCCATGCACACCATTCACAACATTCGCAACATTCACAGCATTCACAGCATTCACTCAACTCACATTCAACGAGTTTCGGAGTGCGTGGCATGTGGAGCTCGGCAAGTGCAGAGCTTATTAGCATATTACCTGTAATTAGATGCATGCAACTCATTTAATTGTGTCTGCTCATCGTCTAAGCAACAACTTTCGCACTTTCCCAAGCCACAAACACAAGCAACAACAACAACAGCAGCAGCAACAACATTTGCCAATGCAATCTTAGACTCTGTGCAGAGTTTATCCAAAGCCTTAGTCGAACGTTTTTTTTTGCTACTCAATATTTTCCAATACTCTACTTTTGAGCATTTTGGGTTCTTGCTGAAACATTGCAAATTCTTTTTATACTCTTAAGAATCTACTTGTAATTGGGTCAAAAGATTATAAGATTCTTTTATGCAAATGTATGCAGTAGGCAGAAGAAAGACTCTCAGACCCCATAAATTACTTTATATATACATTCTTGATCAGCAGCCGATAATCGATAACTTGCCAAGTCAGCGGTAGAAATCGATATCGAAATCATGTTTTTTGAGCAGATCGTTTAGGTTTTAACATCTAAGGTCATCAAATTGGACATCTAGTTTCTAGAATAGTATGTGCCGATGAAGTGTCTTTTATTTTTTAGATATTTCTATGGCAGCTATATGATAAAGTGATCCGATATTGATAAGATTTTGCACATATGTGAGTAGCATAGTTAGTTTCCCATACAAGAACCTGCTTTTTTTCCTGCCTGCAACAGAAAGATGATCCTATGCAAAGTTCCTTAACGATAGCTTGAAAACTGAGAAATTAGTTCATTATATATACTCTATAGAGGTGTGAGATAAGTTCCTTTATGACAAATTCTAATACCCTCTGCAAAATTTAAATAAAAATTTTTCTATATTTAAGCGCGATTTGACGCTCAATTAAAAAAAGCTTTTGTTAATCTTGTGCTGATGGATATGTGCATCTGTTGGTACTAAGCTTTAAGAGTCTCGCAGCACACTTTATGTTAATTATTTTATATTTTTATAGTATTGTAGTTGATATTTCGAATCCGATTAGCTAGAGACTGCAGGTCTCTAGAGAATTATATGCACGCTGTCGCCTTGCACTTGGGCGTAAAGTTGCAATGAAAGTGAACTTATATACGCTTTGGTCATTCATGGAAAAGTTTTAACTTCGTTTTGCGAGTTGCCAAAGTGCTGCAGCCACAGGTGGCTGACATACATACATACATATATATCTATAAGTATCTTTATATATATATATATATATATATATAGAGAGAGAGAGAGAGAGAGAAGATATATACTATAAGCATTTCCGTCAAATTTCACATTGGTGGGCTCTGTGACGCCGTCGGCGCCTTACAAAACACTTGAGAGCGGCAAACATGCAACACAATTTGCATTTTCACTTACCCCGCTGCAGTACCCATCCCTCCCCCGTCGCCTAACCACCCACAAGCAATCGCCCTACCGTGCAAAACGCGCATGTTGCAAATGATGAAGAGGCAGCAGCAAGACGCAGTAGCCGAACATGTATGCTGCAAGCTGTGGCAGTGTCCGGGCTGCGGGGCTAAGTACGGGTGTTGCCTCCTACATATAACTAAGCACCCCTCCAACACCCCTCCTCACCTGGCTTTGCTCTGAGTAGCGTCCATTTTAATTGGCGCTTAATGTAAGCCAAATGAAATGCAGAAGCTGAAAAGAGTTCTTCAGCGGTTGTTGCTATTGTTGTTGTTGCTGCTGCTGCCGTTTATTTGCGCTCCGTTTGTTGTTTACCTGTTCGCTTAAAAATCCATTTTCATTTTGACACATTTGCATTTTCGTTACAAATTTCGCGAGAAATTGCTGCCGCGGCCGTTTCTCGATTGTAATGCGAAATGCGAAAAATACAAGCTGAACAAATTTAACAACGGACCATTAGGCGGCAGTGCACGACTAGCAGCTACCCTCGTTTCGGCATACAAGCCCAGCTAATGACATAATTTGTGTTTGCGGAGTATTAACTACAAACATAGATCTATAACTATTTGCCCCAGCTTGTTGTGTCGAGTTTGGCCATATAGATAGACACACTGACAATAATATCTATATCTGTGTATGCCCTGTGTATGCTTATTAGCTGTATAAATACATACATACATACATACATACATACATACATATATACGTACATTTATACATTCATACATACATTCATACATACATAGAGTTATATATACAAACATATAAACACACATACATTCATACATTCATATATACATACATACACACATATATATATATCTTAGAGATACACAAAGATATACACAACAACAAAAAAAGCCGAGGCCGGGCTATAAGCAGAGATTTTTTATTAAATAATTGTCACAACTTTTTAATGTAAGACTTTTTATCAGAGGAAAAAGTAAAAACTATAAGTCATACTTGAATCCCTGAGAATCGCATAGTAGGGCAATATTTAAATAAACTTATTTTTCATTGAAAATTTTCGGCGAGGGGAAGTAAACTTCCTTAGCGCTCGTTATAAGAGATTACGCATTCATACACACCCACACACACACACACTCGTACGTATGTACTTATATATTTAAAAAGTAGATTTTACTTCTTTTCTGAAAACTTACAAAGTGCGTATAAAGTTTATTAAAAGCTTTCCCTACTGTCTTAAGCCCCCATTTGCAGCCATCAAGGCATGCTTGAATTAATGAGAATCGCATAGAAAGGCAGTATTAAAATACTCTTTTATTTTTGTAAATTTGCTGTCAAGGGGAAGTACACTTTAGTCAGCGCTCGTTATGGGGAAATATATATTATTGCAAATCTACTTTTGACAGTTTAAGTGCGTAAAAACGAAGTTGACTCAAATCGAACCTTCTTTAAGCAGAATTGTACTTAATTTAAGCCTTGTTCTGTTGTTTTAAGCTTGCATTTTTCAGTTAATATTCATGTTAAGTTATTCACAAAAGTGATTAAAGTGGATCACTGGAAAACAGAAGCTTGGAATCAAGAGTGTTTCGTCCTATTTTTCTCACCTGGGCCCGATTGTTGATCACATTGAAGCTGGTCGGGTTCCGGCTTGCCATTCACAGATCAAATGAAATGTAAGACATAAATCTATTAAGGTGCTCCTTAATTTCATTATCGAAGCTAATCGAATTTTCATGTTTGATGCACGGCTTGTTCGCCAAATTGAGTGCATTGCGCATTTATAGATACTTTATGAATCAGGGGGCGGTGGGGGTCGGCGATGGCTTGAATTGACGCTATCACGTTGTCAGACGCTGTGTGGGTTGTTCTAAGTCGCGTGTGTGGTTTATTTTGATCATCTCATGGAGGAGCCTTCTTTGACAGTCATCAATTGTATAACGTCATAGGGCGACTGGCTTCTATGCCGAATTCTGGAGCCGACGTACAGTTTGACAGCCACAGCAGGCAGACAAATAAACCGCAATGATAAGCAGAATGCGAGGGCGTACGACACATGCAGGGCAAGAAGCTTAGAGAGAGAGAAAGAGAGAGAGAGAGAGAGAAAGGGGGAGAGAGCGGGCGACACCCACATTGAGACAGGCTGGCAGGACTGGCAAGCACTTGTGCATTGAGCCTTTGGGGGATTCTTGCGCCATGTACGCACACAGCCAAAGTTCTCGAGCGTTCAGTGGGTGGCGCGTCCTGCTGGCAAGGAAGGCAGCCAGGCAGCCAGGCAGGAGAGGAATCGACAAAAATAACTAAAAATACGAAACAAAAAAAGAAGAAGGTTGTGTCAGGTTCAGGGAACTCGAGTCGAGTTTTTTTGGCATGCAACAAAAAGGTAAATAAATTCTATATGTGCGTGTGCGTGTGTTTATGTTAATGTGTGGGTGTGCGTGTGTGTGTGTGTGTGCGCGGGTGTACTTACGCAGAGTCATTGAGACGCATAAGCTCGTCAACAGAACGTAGACAAATTTGAACGCCTCACATATTTATAGATTTCTTTAGAACATTTGTGGACAAAAATATGTTACCCCCCACAGATATGTCTAAATATAATCCTTTGAGGAGTCTTTGCTTAACAACTTATTCCGTTTTTTTTTTATGCTTATTTTAAAACATTTTTGCAGAGGCATGAAAGGTAGTTATAAGGTTCTATACCATATAAAATACAACAAATAGTTTGCAAAGAGTTTTATTTTTGTCCTATCTCTTACGTCCAAGTACAGTAGTACACTACAGTAGTTACCTTATGTGATGTACTCTGCGGGGTCTTGCAAAATTGCCAACGCACGTGTGCGAAATTGATGTGCTTACCTTTCGATTAATCTATATTGAATTTATATCTTTGTCACCTTCCATTGAAAACACATTTTGTACTTTTCAAAGAAGTTCACGCATCTGGGCTGAAAATTGAGAATTGGGCCTGTTTATGGGCCTTGTTTTGTCTGCGCTCAACTCTTATCTCGTTTTCAAGCATCTTCTCTCTCTACACACAATATACCATTCTCTTTCTTGTCTGTATTTATCCTTTTCTTATTCTGATCTGCTTTCTACTACATTTCTTTCCATTTACTTATATAAATATATATATTTACTTACATTAATGATATATCAAGAAGACAAAGTGCGCATATATTCAAATACATATAAAGATATATGTATTTGGATGGATTTAGAAATCGGCAATACTTTCATACACACACATACATAGAAATATATATACATCTATATATTCTCAATCGCATCATATTCTAGAAATTATGAAATTCGATCGCCTTTAGTTAAGTTGAATCAATTAATTGCAGACTATATCTGTAAAACACTAAAACAAGGCAAATATCTAGAGTTTTCAAATGAAATTAACACTTAATTCCACATATATCTATAAAAAAAATGTATCACAATAATACACTAAAGCTTAAATTGGGAAAGTATGAATAATAGTTGAATAAGAAAATCGGAAAATTCACATTAGGCTAAGCAGCCAGAGTAACGACAGCAAAAAAACGAATAAACAAATCGGAAAAGCAAAAAAAGGTGGAAAAAAAAAAACACAGAACTGGATTATAAGAAAAGTCAACATAAGGACGTAAAGTTCCTACAACAGGTACTTTGACATAACCATGGCTGGGAAGTCTGACTTGTGCCGAGGCCAGACGTGAACTGCAGGAGGCAACAACAATGACAACAACAACAAGAACAACAACAACAAGAACAACGACAGTAACAAGAAGAAGCAGACAGCAACAGTAACAAATAAGGCAGTCCACACCCTTTGCCCCCCCCTACGACCGCTCCAAATGCGTTTTGGCGCAGACAAAAATTATCGATCCAGCCGAAAAAAACCCACGCACACACATACTTATACCTAATTGTCTCTCTGTGTGTGTGTGTGTGTGTGTGTGTGTGTGTGTATATATTATTTAAGCAGCCCAAAGTAAAACACTTGAGCCGCTGCCACCCAAAGAAAAAGAGAGAAAAAAGTAAAAAGCAAAGGCAAGAAAAACTCAAACACAAAACTGGAGGACGCAACTTTACGCTGGGCTTCTACGTCATGGGAGCGGGGTGTGTGTGTGTGGGCGGCTGGGTGGTTGGTGTGGTTGGAGGGAGGGGGGTGGCGACAACGTCTGCGTGGGGTTGCCCAACGAAATGCGCTGTGATTGTTGTTGTTGCCTTGGCAGAAAGTCAACGCTTGTGCAATTTATAAAATAATCATGACCTAACACAATAAGCTGTAAATAACTGGCCATGTTCTTGTGCATATTGTATTCCCATTGCCCACCTGCTCTGCCCACAGGCCCCCCCTCTCTCTAACAGCACATAACTGCCTGCTTATGCGCGCGTGTGTGTGCGTGTGTGTGTGTGTAGAATCTGCTATACATTGGTTATGTGTGCTATAAATAGCACACTTGCTGCCTCTGCTGCTCTCATCCGCTCTCTCTTGCTCTCTATCTCACGCTTTGACTGATAATGCTCTCTTGGCAGCGCTCGACAACGTAAGCAGTCGTGGCCGAGTGGTTAAGGCGTCTGACTCGAAATCAGATTCCCTCTGGGAGCGTAGGTTCGAATCCTACCGGCTGCGACGATCGAAAAGTCTATTTTTTCATATTTTTTATGTAGGTATAAGCTTTTGCTATTAATTTCTATTTAGAAACACAATTATGCCACAAAATATACCCTCGATATTATTTGTGACTATATTTTAAAGCCCAAAAAATCCATAAAGCGCAAATTCGTAGATAGATTAATGGATTGATAAGACACTTTATTAAATTAAATGTCAACTTTGAAATGCGAAAGACATAAAAAGATACAATTTTTTAGATAGATACAACTTATAGTATTACAAGACAGATTTGTCCGATCGGAGCAACTCCGTAGATGGAAAAGGTAAGTTTAATTTGCAACTAGGTTTAACCTCATGTCAAATGTAACGCAGTGAGCTTTTGCTTTAGATAGTGCGAGATTTCTGTCTGAAAGTGTGGCATAAGAAACTTATATTGGAAATCTTTTATTTATTCTCCTCCTCTTGCTCTCATATTCCCTCTCTCTTTATTTCTTTGCCTCTTGCTCTCTCGAACTCTTTTTCTCTGCTAAAATTTGAGTGCTGCATGGTTGAGTGTACCTACAAATATATATTTATGGTAACCGCGTGTCACATAATCAAACTTGGCAATCGTGGCGGCGGCATCAAGCGCACTTGGACTTGGACTTGGACATCGACAACGAGCCACAGGCCAGATGCCACAGACCAGAGATCCCAAGAGACCACAGACCAAAAAGAATAACAGCCAAAAAAAAACGTTAAGAAAAAAAACGAAGAAGAAACAACTTCAAGACGTCGACCACCAACGACATGCAAATGTAACTGTGACTGTAGCTGCGTGTGTGTGTGTGTGTGTGTGTGTATGTGTGTATGTGTGTATGTGTGTGTGTCGCTTGGCTGATCATTGTTAAGATCAACGACGCTGGCCACGAATGGGAAACTGAAGCTGAAGTCCGAAAGGCGGCGCGGCGCATGAATAAAGCAGTCAGTTAGTCAGTTGGTAATACATTTTCTGCTCGTACTCCTGTTGCCAGCTAAACAATAACAACAACAACAACAACAACAGCAACAACAACAATAACAATAATAACAACAGCTACAACAATAACAACAATCTACTCGGCTGCACTTAATTTCAGCGCTTAACAGACAATTAAAATCCAATTAATTCTGACGTTTATTATGCTAAGCCGCCTGTGTGTAGACGGTGTGGATGTAAACGTGGCTGTAAACGTCGCTGTAACTGTGGCAGTGGCTGCCACTGCCACAGCCACTGTGGCAGCATTAACTGTGGATGCACTTGTGCCCGTGCTCGTTCCGTAGGACTGTAGGACAACAGGTTCACATAAATTCATGGGGCCTCCAGCTACAGCAACAACTGCAACCACAAGCTAAAGTTGCAGCAGCAACATGTTGCCAGCACTCATACACACACACACACACAAACGGACACACACACGGGCATTGCAGTTCATTTGCAGCCTGTGCAGATAGATTTGTTTTAATAGCTGCAACAAGTTATGCGATAGATTTCATTTGTGCTACACTGCAGCGACGGCGGCGACTGCAGCAACTGATGCTGCAAGCAGATTGCTGCTCAACATGTCAGCGGCAATTGAAGTTCATGTTGCCACAATTAGTCGGCGGGTGGACGGACGCAAGCTGGGGCCAATAGCTGCACTTGTGCTGCATGTGGAATGCAAGCCATTGATGTATGCATGCGCTCGGTTGCATGCAACATGTAAAAGGAGCAGCAGCTCCACAGCGATTGATTAATGGGAATTATTTCAGAAATACACATAACCAATTAGTTGAATAACTTTTATAAATACATATAATAATAATAATAACATAACTATATGAGGAATATAAAAGTAAACAGTTTTGTAGATAAGTTTGGCGGCAGAGAGAAGCTGGAAATTGCTTATACAATAAAGTAGCTATATATCGGAAGCTAGCGGATCGAACAACTATATTCTTCATCTTCCTGCATACAATAAAAAGACGGACTTGTGTAAAGTTCCATGGCTAAGAGATTGGCTTACATAAAAGCAGTCAGATCGATTTGGAGATATGCTCAATATATATATACCTTGTGGGGATGGAATAATATATATAAATATATATCTTTGTTTTTTTCTAGCTGTCACTGTGGCAATGTGGCCCATCGGACCTATATGCACTTCGGAAAGGCTTTCGCATTACTTTGTGGAGTCTATTTCGTGCTTCATCTTTTGTCTGCGTCTAGACTGCCCTTCTGTAATGTCCTGTTTATGTCCTCTCATCCAAGTGCTTTTTCTTTGAGCCAAGGATATCGCCTATAAAAGCCGCGACATGCCTTCATTTCTCCATTATGCTGTTCATATTTGATGTCATATTCGCCTGCCCAACTTGCCTTTAAGTCCCATTGAAACTGGCCTTTAAAGTACAATAACAGTTCGCACACCAAAATAAAAGCCAGCCCCCCAATATTGGCCTGAATATTCAAATAACATTCTATAAAGCTTCGCACATATATTTGTGTATATTCCATGTATTTTTTGACATGCGCCCAGAATATGCATTAAATAATCCATCAGTTAAACAGGCCACAAACGAGGCAATGTTGCAATGTCAAATGTTGCGAGCAACATGTTGCCAGCGCAACGGGAATGAACGTTCAATGAACTTGCCAATGTAGTTGGGCTGCTTGTGTATACGCTGCGTATACGCAATGGCCACGCATCAGCTGTTCGCAGGACATTTTGATTTACGCCCAAGTGAGTGCGCGCGGGTTCAATGCACTCGTCGCAGTGCAGCCGGACCGACAGGCAGGCAGCCGGGCAGCCGGGCAGGCAGCTCGTCAGCCGTTGTTAGCCTGCGTCCTGTAGGGATAATCCAGCGGCAGCGGGACACGCACACACGTGCCTCGGCTACGGGCTAACCAGCGGGCCATTGGCTTTTTTGGGCTTCGTAGGGCTTCGTGCAGCTTTGTTGTTGCCTTTTCGGCTGTCGGCATCGTTTGTTTTCGGGTGTCAATGTCCTGCGTGCGGCTGCTGCTGTTGTTGTTGTTGTTGTTGGTGTTGTTGCTGCTGTTGCTGCTGCTGCTATCCTGCTGCAGGCAGCAAATTTCAATTCGCGTTGCGTTGCGTTACGCTGCTGCTTGTCGACGTCGTCACATTTTATTAGCCTGTTTGCTGCAGGACATTGAACGTCTGTGCCGGCAGCAGGCCTGCTCCTTGCCTGCGTCCTTTGTGTCGCAATAAATAACATGCACACACACACACACACACATACACACGCTGCTTGCAATTTTCGGGTTAGGTGTAGGTGCATTGAACTGCGCTCCTTTCGGCTTTCGGGCTTTCGGGCTTTGGCTCAAACAATGGGCATATCCTTGACGCTGCCACCGACGCCTGGCACCGTTATGTTTCGCTGTGGGCCGCCTTAGCGGATTAAGCCGCGTGTCATTGCCGCTTGGCCAAGGGTGAGCAGCGGCTCAGGAACCGCTGGGCAGCTGCTAGTCGCTAGTCGCTAGTCGCTGCCTTACCCTCTAACGGGAACACTTAACCCTAAGCACCATTTCTCGCTGTGGGGGCGGCCCTAATGATGATGAAGCGACGGCAGCAGCGGCCCAAAATGCAGCAACAATGGGCAACAACAACAATAATAACAGGCGTAACAAACAACTGCCATCATTGTCAGAGCTGTTGTTGTTGCTTTTGCTGCGCGCCGTCTCCTTGATGCGTCCTTCAGGAGCTCTCTGGCGCATGACTTTTCGCTGCCACACACCAAACTTGCAACTTGTCGCAAAACTTTGCCACACTTTTTTACACATTTTTTATTTGCTTCGCTTGCTTTTTGTTGTTGTTCTTCTTCTTCTGTTTTTTTGCAGTTGCAGTTGTCGTTGCTGCCAGGCGTTGCACGTCACAGTTTGTCTATGTCCTCGCTGAGGGTAGCCCAACTTAGTTTTCGAGTTTGTCACACAGCAGCAGAGAAATTTTTAAAATGTATTGCTTGTCAAAGCTGCAAACTGGGATTAAGATTAGCCGCCGTTTATTGATTTATTTATTTACAATTTGATTATATTTTGGCAAAGCTTTTAAACTCTTGCGATGCGTATATTCACTTAGTACTTAGGCCTTGTAAATATTAATAAATAACTAATTGAATTTATGTTAAATCGATTAAATCCGTTTCAAATTCAAGGATATCTTAAGCATTCAAGTTCGAGACCTAGCTTGACTTAGTAAGTGTGTAGAAACAGTTTTACGAACCGAATCCTAAGGCGTGTTGAACCAGCACTTTTTTGAACCAGCATTTATTTGAACCAGCATTTATTTGAACCAGCATTAGTTTGAACCAGCATTGGATTGAACAGGATAAGAACCTTGGCTCAAATGGGCTTAACATCCATTTAAAAGCGAACCTCTGCCCATATAACCAACTTTTCCATGTCTTTAACCATTTTGGACACCAAATCTATCTTTCTTTAAAGAAATTTTGAAACTTCAAGCCCAGCTGGCAGATAATTTAAGTAGCAGAAGTTCCAATATTGTCTTTTAAGCTCCTGACCTGAGACTTGAACTCATTTGGAATCATATTAGACTAATCGTGAAGTCGGAATAATAGATTCATAGATTAGAAAATTGATATAGATATCTATAAAGATATACTTCAGGATATTTTGCCTAGATACAAACTAAGAAATAGCCATGGCTAATAGAATATTAGTGCTTCGGTCTGAGAAAGTTCTTGTCTTGGTTATTCTCTAGTTGGGATGCCCTTTCGGGCAAGGCTTGGAATTGTTGTTTGGATATAAAATGCCTTTAGGGCATTTAGATAAAAAATGCATGTAGCCAAAGGTACATATAGAACGCATAAACTAAAGCAGCTAAACAGAGAGCAGGGGTCCGAAATAGAGGCAACGACAGAGAGAACGAGGGAGAGAGACAGAGAGAGAGAGAGAGAGAGAGAGAGAGAGGGGAAGAGAGTGAGAGACAAAGACAGAGACAGAGCCGGAGTTAGATATTGAGAAAGCGCAAGTTTCACTTGAGGGCACACAGAAAATCACAAGACGCACATAAAATGTGAGACAAGAATTGTAATAGAATTTCCAAGTGCTGCCAAAGAGAAGTTCGCATTTTTGTTCTCCAAATGTTCAACTAATTCTGTATTATTATAGATTTATAGAATTATGTCTAGAATTTTATTTTTTTTGTGGAATCTTTAAATTCTGTTTATTAGAATCTTCAGATTTCGGGCTAAAAGAATATGTGATTATAGACCCAAAGTCTAGGCAAATGGTTGGGTTAGTTGATTATCAAGCTTTAAATAGATAACATACTAGAGTATGTTATTATCGATAATATGTCTTATCGATAGCCGATAGAAGCAGCTGCCGTAGACTGCATTTAATATCAATTGTAAGGATTAAGAAGTAAAAACCTTTTAAGCTTGCCACATGAAAGGTGTTCTAGGGAACTGCTCGGATGAGTTGATTATTAAGTAGATCCTGAAATATGCTAGAGTATGTTATTATCGATAGCTTTTCTTGCACTCTACCAGCGAATCAGCTGCAGCTGCATACCAAAGACTTCATTCAATACTAATTGTAAGGATTATGAAGTAAAAACTTTTTAAGTTTGCCAAATGAAAAGGTGTTTTCTTGCAGTTGCCTGAATATGTAGTCGAGTAAAAGAGAAAAACGTTTGCCAATTATACTAACTCCTTCGTTTTTTTTCTGCTGCTTTTGAGCCCGAGCCCTTTTATCGGAACAAGTTGGAGCCCTCTATTTAGCAGGAGCTGGCAGCTCGGTTCAACAGTCAACATCAGAAAGAATGTCGCTGCTCGGCTAATCTGTAAGGGTTTTTACGCTTTTCACAAGAAAAGTATCAGCTGCCCCAGCAAGTGGGGGATGGGAAGCGGGAAAATGGTTAACTTGGCAGCTAAACGCTTGGAACATCCTATTCATCAGCTGAAAGGCACCGGCCATGGATGGGAAAGCAGCGCAAATATAATAAAATAATAAAGCGGCTTGCCGACGATGCTAATGCCGCTGAAAGATACATCTGTATCCCACAGATAGCCGGCGCCAACTGTGAAAGTATGCTTTAAGAACGAGCATGTACGTACACTGAGAGAAAACAGGGTGACTACTGTGACTAGCAAATGATTTTAAGTAGCGACTCGGACCGCAATTGTACAAAAAGCTTGGATTTATTCTGGCCTCGAATTGTACAATATTTCACAGGAGAGCTTTCAAAGCTCATTAAAGCTTATTCGATGTGTGCGCGTTGAAGTGGATTCGGATTTGCTTTGCACTATGTATGTAATAGCGCATAAAATTTGTTTTTGTAAAGTTCAAAGAGCTTTCAAAGCTCATTAAGCTTATGAGTGCAACAGCACTTACTTACTTGCAAGCTTTTTTCATCCAATATTGAAACATAATTGGTTTTAACAACGTAATTATAGCTGGGAATGCTGAAAAAATGTTTTTCAGCTGATTAGAAATGTATTCTTTTAAGGGCTTTGCAAGCACATGAAAGATCTTTCAGGGTGCGAGATGAAGAGAACGTTTACTTTGCAATTCATAAACATGCAATATTTTTCCTTTATTTTTTAAACTTGTTTGACTAAGCTTTTGCAGCTTTAACCGTACTGCACAGTTATTCTTAAGTTTGAAGAGCTTTGAAAGCACATAAATGTTGTTAGGGAGTAATATAGATATGTTCTATATATATTAATAGGCAAATGCTCCAGTATAATAAACAAGTCTCAGAATTCTCTAATTCTTTTAAGAATTGGACATCTCAATTCGTTTTTCTAGCTGTACATTCTTGAGTATTTAGCGGATATTTATGCTTTGAGCTCTTTATGCAGTTGTTGTCTTGGAGTTTCTTCATGTATGTGTGTGTGTTCTTTTTGTGGACTCGGTTGGCTCGCAAAGATGTCGTCACATTGGCATTGTCAACGCTTTGGGAGTCGCTCATAATCCGTTATTAATTGCCCGGCGACATGTTAGGGTGGAGCGCAGGCAACTCCAGAGACACACACACACACACACACACACACATGAATGTATCTATAAGATACGCCTTGTATATACAGATTGCAAGCACATATCTATATACATTAAGCTGTGCGTGTGTGTAAAATGCACATTTGTCTGTTTGCCTGGATGCGCTTCATTCAGCAGCTAAACTTTTGCCACTCTGTCAAAGTATCTGTATCTTGTGCATTTGTATCTGCAACCTGAAACTGGCTGTGTGGGTGTGTGTGTGTGTGTGTGTGTGTGTGGGTTTTGCGCACTGTGCCCTGCACTTGTATAATTTATTTACTGAAGACACGCAAAATTATTTTATGCAAATGATTTTTTGCCCGCCAAGTATTCTTTTAAAAATTTACGTTGACTCAGCACACCCTTCCTCCCTCTTTCCCCCTCTCTCTTCCTTTCCCTCTCTCTCTAGCCGTGTGGGCGTGTCCGTTTTGCGGGCGTTTAACTTTTCACTCAGCTTTATGAAGTGGTCATGCAAACTATGCACACACTCAAAACACACACACACACACACACACACGCACATCGGCTTTGTACATTTGTATTTGTAGTGTGCTTGTGCTTGGGGTGTGAAAATGGCGTTTTGCTTCTGGCACCGCCATAGCTGTAATATGTGAGAGTAGCACGCCTAGGTCTAGGAATAGAGCCCGGTTTATAGGTGCATTTTGTATGCCATGTTCTGTGCACATTTAACTGCGCCAGCCCTGGCTGTGTCATATTCATATGCCTCGGCGAGAGGGTGAGCGGTGAGGGGCTTGTTGCCATTAAGTTGTCAATATTTAAGATTCCATGTACACTTAACCATCCAATACCATCAGTTGCTTTGAGTGCTTCCAATTGTGGAAGTGTGTTGCAGCAGAAAGCGTTGCAACTTTCCATCGCCAACTTTCTTAGTCTCAGTTTTTATTGGTTGGAATAGTCAGGTAGTTTCTGCATAATATATATACTTTAATTTTTGCTCACAATCCAATAGACAATAGGTTGCCTCTTTCTGGATATATTTGTATATTGTTATATGTTTTAAATATGAAATTCCGCTAGAGGAATTATTAATAGACTTTTTTAGTACTCAATTTACGAACATTTCTTTTTGAGAGTCTTACGAAAATCAAAAATAGACTTTAAAATTTTAGCTTTTTTATCAAAAAACTAATAAATGATGTATGTTCGAATTCGAGACAAAGATTATAGTACAAAAATTGTTAAGTGCATTTAAAGAAGTTTAAAGTTTTTCTTTTATTAGTTATTTTTTCAATCATGATTGTTTTCTTCTGCTGCTTCTTTTAAAGTTCTTTTAAAAAGTCGCTTTCGTAATAATATTAAATAAATATAAATATTAAATATAAATCAGGTTCTGCTCTGCTTTTTATCGACTATAGCGCCGCGTTTGAGGGCGTCTTTGTTACATTGATCGTTGCCTGTCCCCGCAAGCCCTCCAGCCACCCACTCATTTTCTTCTTCTTGCTTTTGCTGGTGCTGCTGTTGACCAACTTGTTGACCACATTTGTCAAAGCGATTTGGCAATGTGTTGCGTCTCAAATGGAGCCAATTTCCAGGTATCTCGAGAGCTGCGCTCAGTTCATTGGCCAAATAAAATACAAAATCGAGGGAACTGTTGTAAACCTGAGCGGCGTTCAAAATTTCAACACATTTTTCCACTCCCCGGCCCCCTTTCTTGGCAGCACCTGGAAACCATGGGCGAAAATTTATTGCGGGGCCAAAGTGAAAATTGCAAAACGATTTCAACAAAAGCAGCAACAACAAGAAAGCGCAGAAAAAACTGCAACTTAAATAAAACATAAAACACGAAAAAGAAAGAAGAAGAAGAAGAAGGGGGGGGGGGCGAACGATTCGAGGAGATGACACCAAGCGGCAAACAGGTCAGAAAGCTCCAAAGCTTCGGTTCGTGTGAATTTCGGAGTGTGTGTCGCTATCTCGAGGTGATTGTATCTGGTATCTATTAGATACAGATACACGCCGCTCGCATAAATTTATTTATTTCAACTTATTTTCTATGTGTATGTGTATGTGTATACGCCATAATTTCGGCTGCTGGCTGTGGGCACATAATTTAACATTCGATTTCCTCAATTAGCGACAGGAGCCATGCACAGCTGTTGGCCAAAGTGTGTGTATCTTAGGCAAATGCCGGTCTGTGTATCTACGAGATGCGCAACTCAATTAATCAGCGCAGGCGGAGGCGAAGCGCTTTTAAAGATCAAATTGGGTCAAAGTCTTTCTCTCCCTCTCTCCCTCTCTCTCTCTCTCTCTCTGTCTGTCCATGGCGGCGCGGTCGTTAGCCGAGGCCGCTTTTAGCTTGCCTTTTGCTATTTCTATTTTTTGTTTTTTCTGTCTTTTTATTTTCGCGAAAAAGAACCGTAAAACTAGCAGGCCAACACAGCCCAGCAATCCAAGAGATACGCCAGCCGAGATACCTCACGCTATCTAACAATGCCCATTTCGCGCGTTTTTTTTCTTTCGTTTTGCAAATTTTATGCGTTGCTCTGATTTGTGTCGCCGATTTTTGCGCAAGTTGTCGCCGTCGTCTTCGACTTGGCTTGTCTATCAGTCACTTTGCATCTCGGCGGCGTTTGGCGCTTCAGTTTTCAGTTTGCCGGCTTCGGGGTCAATGCGCCAATTGTAGCATCTGTGTCCAAATGTATCTCACAGATACAGATTATTATATAAATTTCGCTCGAAGTGCCCCAACTGGCCCGCGGCGCACGCTGGCCCCATGATTAATCTAATGGCCAGTCAAATGAAAGTCCATCCATTGCCTCGCCGGCGGTTCACAGCGCCACGGGTGGCCGCCCGGCCCCCGGCCCCCGGCCCTGGGCCCAGGGCCACAAGTTAAGCGCGTTTAAAATTCAATCAATTTAAGGTTAATTACGAATTTTTCGCAAATTTTCAACTCTTTATTTATTAGACCTTTTTTTTATTTCTTTCTTTTTTTTCCGTTGTGTTTTCGGGGCTTGGTATTGTCTTGGGCGCGAAGCGTTTCAAGCTGGAGCTACGTCAATTGCATGTTTAGTAAGAACTTAACCTTAGCTAAACCTTAGAAAGAAGAATAAATAATTGCATTGCAGACAGATATGGCTATATAAACTCTGCTGTTTTATATATATACCTTATGGGGTCAGGGAGGTGTCCTTCTATGAGTACAAGGGTATAAAATGAAATTCCTTATCTATATGTATCCATATAATATATCGAAGAGAATAAGCGTATTTAGGAACTCTTTATAATAATATAAAAATCGATATTTAAAGTTGTATTTAAATGCCAGTTAACAGTTAAAGTATGTATATATAAAATATATCCAACAGTATAAACGAAAAACATAGTTTCTTCAGCAATTTTCACTGCTGCAGTTAATTATCTGGCTCATATAACGTAAAATCTATAACAACAAGCTATTAACAAATATCAATATAGTTTTAATTTTATCAAAAAAAAAATAAAAAAAAAGAAGAAATTAATTTTAAAAAGAAAAAATGTGAACTTAATCGACTCGCAGTCGGTAGGATTCGAACCTACGCTCCCAGAGGGAATCTGATTTCTAGTCAGACGCCTTAACCGCTCGGCCACGACTGCTCCGTGGAGAGTGAAGCGCATAAAACGTATATGAAAATAAAGGCAAGACCGTTTCAATGAATTTCAGTACAAGTTTATGAAACTTCTTGCAACTTGCAATTCATGTTGCCACCAATAAATTGCATCTATGCCAAAGGCTTTTCACGTTCGAATATTTACTTAAAGAAAGAAATACATAAAATGAAATATGTGTAATTATTTTAGGAATTGGCCTAAATAATTTTAACAAAATTTAATCTAACTGCAACTTTTATTATATATATTATATTATTAATGCATATTACTATTATATAATATATAACCTATATTTGAGCCTTTATGCGAAATTGTAAATTGCTTTAATTCCAATTTTCCTACCATGGAAACGTGCGGCTTCTGCAAATGCATTGTATACTTTTCTCTTTAAATATTTATAAATATGTGAAAAGTTTGGGTTTTTTTTTAATTTATTAAATTTGTATTACAGAAACAATTTGTATTCCTAACGATTAAACAGTTACCCGAAGTTAATAACAAGCTACTAAACAACGTGATTAACTTATGTGGACTAATCTAAGGCAATTAACTAACTTAGGTAAGTCACATTCGAATATAATTTGATGCACCCTGTTATGTATAGAGTTCCGAGTCGAGGCAAAAACTTTCACAATCCTTTGGGGAAACTCGTTGATTTCGGTCTTGGCAGCTAATTTGCATTCATTTTGTTGAACATGCTCGCAAATAACTTTTAAGGCAGATAAAAATGTTGTATGATAATCGATTTGACCGTCTGTCGGCACATAAACAATATCTTAACTCCGGCCCGAAACAGTATTAAATCTAATGCAGTACATCAAAAAAGAAAGCAAGCCGAACGAATTATAATATTAATAAAAATAATAATAATAAACAAGACTTAAAGAAAGGCCAGCTAATTTTTGTCTTCATTTTTTGCAAGCTTTTGACCTCTTTTGGTTCATTGGACTGGCCAAGTTAGTCGTGTTGTTGTTGCTGCTGCTGCTGTTGTTGTTGTTGTTGTTGTAATTGTTGCTCTGTTTTATGTGTGCGCTATTCATCTGCAAGTATCTGCGCGTATCTATCTTTGTATCTATCTGGCTATAGACACACGTCTATCTATCATACTTGTTGCTGCCTTAAAATTTGCCTCGCGAAAACTATTTTAACAAGGTTTTTGTTTTTGTTTTTTTTGCCAGCTTGCGAATTTGCAGGTAGCATAAAAATTAATTAAAAATTTATAAAGAAAGCACCGTTAGCTTCGCACAGCGCTCAGCGCTCAGCGCTCAGTAACTAGGCGCAAGGTTCAATGTATCTGCGGGATACACGCAGTGCGCACTGCGTTCGACAGTTCGACCATTGACCAAAAGTTGAATCAACTTGGCCAAGTTCAATGCTCGACGCACAATTCTGTAAATGTATCTAACAGATACACACGCACTGTGCGTGAGGGGGCGTCACTTATTTGTAGGCTCTCCCGCAGCCTTGACAATGAAAAACGCAGCCGGTTTCTGTGTGCGGCTCGGGTCACTGTCTGAACTCTGGCGCGAGTTCAAAGCACTCGAAGAAGACGCAATCACCCCACCCACCGACCCGCCTACCTCCCCTCAAGGAAAATCAATAAATGCCAACCAAAAACGAAACGAAACGAACGCCTCGCATTTTCCGTCTAATTAGAAATGTAAGATGCTCTTCTTACCCCTCTTCGGCTTGCCGCGCCGCGGCGTCTTATCATTTAAGCATTGCTCAAAATAATCATTTATCTTCTTAATCGCTGCATGTCAAGCCCTCAAAAACACTGGGCAAACACGGGCTGAGGGGCTTAGGGTGTGGGGTGTGGGGAGTGGGGTGTTGGCTGCTGCAAGTGCAGCGCTGCCAATTGCCAAATGTTTTGTCTCTTGAGCATCCGCAGCCGACGGCGCATTCTGCCGTTAAATTAGCGTCAAGCTCAACTCGGTGTCTGTCTGGGAGACTTGCCCCAAAAATCCACCCACTCCCAGAATCCACCCATTCACGGAATCCACCCGTTCCTAGATACTGGCACAGAAATTTACGCTTCTGCCAGGGCTTGCAAGATTTAATTTGCCTTCTTTTTTTTTGGCATTTCTGGCTGAGCCCAAAGAATGTGCTTCTATTGCAATTAATTGTTGCTTTTTATTTATTTTTAATTAATTTTAGAATTGTTTTTATATATTTTGAAGTAAAACCAATATGGCTTAAAGAAAGTTCTAATTCTTTTTAAAAAAATATTTATTTCAAGTCAAATTTGTACGCGCTTGAAGCTTTTTTAAAGGAACTGCGAACCGGTTTAAATTGGTCGGGTTCTATGTTTTTTTTACCATAAGCCGAACTATTAATGAAACCATGAACCAAACCATTCAACGTACCATTAACCGAACCATGATTCAAACTTTTATTTACTGTTTCATTGATCGGACCACTTACCGAACCATGAATCGAACCATTAAACGTACTATTAACTGCCTCATAAACTATAAACCGAATCATGGGCTGAACCATTTACCACCCCACTAACCAAGAACCGAACCGTGAACCGAACCATGAACCGAACCATTAGCCGTACCTTAAACCGAACCATGAACCGAACCATTAACCGTACTTTAAACCGAACCATGAACTGAGCCATGATTCGAACCGTTAACCGAATCATAAACTGAGCCAGGTATCGAACCAGTCGCATAAAGAACGAACGAACCTAAGATGTATGCAATTATATCTGAAAGTGTATACTTCATATTGTAAACGCTTTTTTATTCCTTCACAAGTGTTGAATTAATTATTTATTTTTATTTATTTCTATATTTGTTTTTACACTGGAATAACATTTTTATTTCTGTTTCGGAACTCAAATAGCTTTGTCTATATTTATGGCATCGTCATACAAAATTTCTTTATCATAGACAAAATACTTCCTGAGTTCTGAGACTCCGACAAATCGCCTTGTCATATGGTAAATTTCCTAGCCTGTGCTTTGAAAGGTAAGGGGTGCGGGTTGCGGGTTGCGGGTTGCGGGTCTAGGCTTGTTGCTTACTCATTTCGTATAGTTTGCCCATCCCTGGCATCGTTCAAAAATTGATATGACAGAACGGTTGGGAACGGAATGGGACGGAACGGGACGGGACGGGACAGGACAGGACAGGGCAGGACTGACGTCACGTGACGTGACGTGACGCGTCCCGTCGCGACGTCAAGCGTCGAACGTGAGCGACGTGGGAGACGTAAAAGACGCAGACGCCTTTAAAAATTATTAGAGCCATAAATTGTCGCCGTTGTCGGCGTTGAGCTCTCGACGCTTTTTGTAAGCTTTAAGCAACTTTCGCTGGCTTTCTTCGTGAACTTTGTGACTTGCAAGTCTTCGTTTTGTTTTGTTTTGTTTTCATTTTGTTGGCACCTTTTCTGTCCATTTTTTTTTCTTCCTATTTCTTTTTTTTTTGTTTTTTTTCTGCACTCGCTTTTCTCTTTTTATCACGCTTGTTAATGTCATTCCACGACGTTGTCGTCGCTGTTCTTCGATGTTCCTTTTGTCGTCCTTTTTCTCCCACTCGCTGCGGCGGTTGCCATTGCCGCCTTATTAGCCGCCATTAACACTTTTGCCTGAAAACGAACACCCCTGCGCCCGCCCCTACGCCACCCATCCATTAAGCTAACTGTTGCACAGTGTGACCAGCTTTCGTTTAAAAGGTGTGCTCATACTCAGTCCATTAAATATGCAGCTAGAAATTGCTTTCGGGTATAAATGTTTATAACGTATTCATATATTTGAACAAATATTTATTTAAATTTATGTTAATATATTTGATTAAAGATTTTTGAATATTTTCTTTGTTTGTTTCCGATAATCGATAACACACCGCGTTTTCAAGCAATCGATAAAAATCTATATCGAAATCTCCAAAGAGTTAATAAAGTTGCCTCTGTAACAATATAAACAGATCAAGTATATTTCATTTTAAAGCTGAAAACCTTGGAATCGATTAAAATTGATATCGAAATCCTGTTTTTGAGTAAACAGAGATGAGCTTGAGTCAGGCAACTGGACATGAGGCTTCTAGAAATACTAAACTCTCTTCTCTTCTCTTCTCTTCTCTTCTCTTCTCTTCTCTTCTCTTCTCTTCTCTTCTCTTCTCTTCTCTTCTCTTCTCTTCTCTTCTCTTCTATCCCTTCGGCTCAGCTCCGAAGCTATAATTCCACTAAATAAATCAGGTGAAACTTTCATCATAAACAAATAATAATAGGAGATGTTAGAGACTTGGATTTATTTCACTTGATAATTTAGATTTATAAAGCATGATGAAGCAGCTATTATTTCGGAACAAAAGTAATGCTTGGCACTTGATCAGCTATGCTGTTGACCCACTGTGCTCTCTCTCAGCGCCGCCCACTGTAGTAAAACCCACAGTGAACGTCAAACCAAAACAGTTACAAAAGCAACAACTGATTTCAAATATTAGACGGGAGTGCACGACTATAAGATGACGTGTAATTAGTTAATGAACTAGATTTTGTTATAACATTATTAGTTATTTATTTTATATTGATATTCAAATAAGTAGGCATGGCTGTGGCTACAATTGATGTGAGAGAATGCAAAATATAAAGACTTTGTTTAAGTTATATAAGTCGAACGCGTAGAGAAATGGGCTGAATGTCCAGGCCCCACTCACGAAGTCCAGGGTTCGAACCCAACAAAAAAGAGGCAAGCAAAAGTTCTAAGATAGATGTCGTGGCGTGTGTTTGATATGATATAGCTTACTGTAGCTATTTGACAAAGATATGTGCCGCATAAAAGGCAGATAGTTCAATAAAGTATTCACATAGCGAGTATACCCAGTCTGGCATGCACAGTTTATAGAGGGTATCCAAATGAAGTTGTCTTTGGGTAAATGCAAATGCGAAAGGCAAAGCGCAGCAGCAGACTTTTGAAGAAGAAAAAATGTTTATCGCCTGCGCTTCTCTCTGCCCCTTGTCCTTGTTGTCAATTCGTGTCGCTTCATTTTCCTAGAGCAGCATTTTGGGCGCCAGATTGTCTTAGGACTGTTTACTAATATGTCCTTCGCTCTCCTTGCCTTGCCTTGCCCCCTGCCCCCTGCTCTGCTCGTTGCCGCCGCCGCTGCCCGGTCGCTGTTAATTTTTGGTGTTGCTATTTTATCCTTGATATCCTTTGGCCAAAAGCCTTTGTTATTCGCCGCGGCGTCTGTTTGAATTTTGCTTGTCGCTCGTTGCTGCTAATTAAAAAGCATCTTGTTGAGGTTTTTATTCCCCGAACGCGCATAGCTATAAATATGGCAATAATGAGACCAGCCAGGACCATTAGCTACAAGCAATTCGACTGGCTTGGCAGTTCATCAATAATTGTTCATACTCATTATTTTCAATATATCTCTAATGGGTAGAGGGTAGGGGTTAGGGGTAGGCTGCGCTAAGCTGCCATCTTTGTGGCTGACTTCTATGCACACATACACAAACGCACACATATATACATATACGCACTCACACAAGCATGCACGCCGCATTGTTTCTTCTTCTTCGGTATTTATGGTCCGATTATTATGAAATTTTCAGTGTTTATATGGGCTCTAAATTACAAATGTGCTCTGTTGAGGAATATGTGCTGAGGTATTCAAAAAGTGAAATAACCCTAATCTTTTTATAATATACGATCAGCTACGTACTGAGTTTGACATAACTAGCTCTCATTACTTTCGGCTTTTGCTCTGATCGAGTCAGCTCGCCGACTTAATCAGGAATATATGTTAACACATTTAGGAAACAATCTTGCTCCCGCAGGCAGCTCCAGTCACAGGAGATCTGCCTAATCCTAACCCCTTTATGAGTCTACGTATATGTATGTATGTAAAATATACATTAAGACTATGAGGCCTTTTGTTAAACTGAATCTCGAAGTTATTGTTTTATAAGCTAGAAATAAAATTAAGAAATAGTTAATTGTATAATTGCTTGGCTTCATTCGCTGCCGATCAGCTGAGACTTCATCAACTGCAGGGACAATGATAACTGCAGCAGCAACAGCAACAAGGAGTTGCTGGACCACCCGTTGAGTGGCACAACAACAATCAGCAGCAGCAACAGCAAGAACATATCAACTAGGAGCAACAACAACAACAACAACAACAACAACAACAACAACAGCCAGCAGGCAAATAGGTAAAATGTATTTTTATATATTGTATTTCTGTTGATTGTAATCTTTTGAACTTAGAGCTGTAGCTGGAATTGAAGCTGCAGCTTTGTAAGCGATCCACAGTGCCGCCGCCGCCGATGGACGATGGACGCTGGACGGAGGATGGAACGATGCGAGCGATTGGCGCCAGCCGCAGTAGCCAGTCGGTGAGGCAGCCATGCAGCCGGGCAGACAACGGCAAACAGTAGCTGCAAGTTCGGCGACAGCAGCAGCAGCGGCAACAGCTTTGCAACTTTGAGTACAATTAATTGAACACCAACAACAAATTGATTGCGCGAACAGCAGCAGCAACAACAACAACATGACACATTGTTCACATGCCGCCGCCGTCGCCGCCAGATGAAGATGACAAAGCCAAAAAGAAGAGGCCTTGCAACAAGCTGCCGCAACAAGCCAATGCCAGTGGCAACATGTTGCCAAGCGGCCTTTGTGCGCTTTGCCGCCTGCCGCTGCCGCTGCCAGTTGCAGTTGCAGTTGCGGTTGCAGTTGCTGTTGTTGTTGTTGCTGCTGCTGCTGCTGCTGCTCATTGCCGCCCCATTAATAAAAATTGGCTCTGCAGACACACAGGTTGCAGTTGCTAATTAGCGTCAACATTGCTGCAAGCAACATGTTGCTGACAGATGCACTGACGTGCGCGCAACTGCCACAAGCTGAACGATGGGCCGCCGAAGGGGCCGCCGCACACATGGTCGACAGCCGAGCAAACGATAGAAAAGTCAACAAAAAACACAAAACACAAAACAAAAAACAAAAAGAAAAGAAAAGAAAAGAAAACAATATATGTTATTATATGTTTAAGCGGAAAGAAAAACAAAGACTTTCACTTGACGTTAAACAAATATTGAGGCTAGGTAGCTAACTGCCTGTCATGTGTCGTCAACTGAAATCAATTTGTATGCAACAGCAACAACAACAACAACAACAACAACAACAACAACAAGTCAGCGCTGAACTTAAGTGCAACTGGCAGTTGTGCATATACGAATGCCACATGCTCTACAATTAAGAGAAGGCAGAAGATTGTCAGCTCAGGTATATGCACATTTTGCATATTTCTATTAAATATTTCAAAAAACAACAAAAAAATAAAGATAAACGAAAAAATGATAAAAAGTAAATACATGATTATAAAAATAACTAAACTACACAAAACACGGCTTAGTTCTTCGAGTATATTGCCTTTGCTGCCAGAACTCAACTAAAGTTTAAACTTATTCAATCGAACAACATAAAAAAGTAATAATAAAAACTATATTAAAATATATAGTATATATCTATACACATCAAATATAAAACAATATAAAGCAGAGTCAGTTTGCTCTTTGAAACTCGGTTGACTTTCGAGGAAAATTGCATTATATATGGATATAAGCACATATGAATTTCTATATAATCAAATAATTAACTAAATGCATTTACTTTTTTTTTGAATAATCCTTTACTTATGAACTATATTTACCATTTGTTATTTATTAGTTATGTATAGTTATTAACATGTTTGTGATATATGACCGTGTAGCGAAAATCTCTTGTTTACCTTCATGCAAATCGACAAACAATTTTTCAGTTACTTTGCAACGAACAACAACAACAACAAGAATGAACAGCAATAACAACAACAACAACAACAACCAGGCAACAACAACAAGAACAGCAGCTGTGAAATACAAAAACTTGTGTGAACTTTTGCCAGTTACTTTAGAAGCTGAAACTTTTTGGCTTAACACGTTGACAGTATTGTTGCGACCACGCCCCCAACGAGCAGCTGACAGTCGGCGAATTTCAGGATATTCTGTGTACATTGTACGAATGTGATTGACAGTTGTATTATGCATATATATATATATATATTTATTTAGATATATATGCAGACTAGGAAGCTTGATTTCATACTGTGATATCCTCATGTGATGTAAATGAGACGTGGTTTTGGTTAGTTTCAACCCGCAAATGTGGAAAATGAGTGGAAAGTAGTTTTACAACTGCTTTTGATTAGCATTCGATACGCTTGAAACTCATTTTTATACCCTGGCAGAGGGTATTATAATTTTGTCGTGAAATGTGTAACGCATAGAAGGAGACATCTCCGACCCCATAAAGTATATATATTCTTGGTCAGCATCAACAGTCGAGTCGATATAGCCATGTCCGTCTGTCCGTCTGTCCGTCCGTCCGGCTGTCTGTTTCTATGCGAACTAGTCTCTCAGTTTTAAAGCTATCTTAATGAAACTTTGTTGCACGCAGCACATATGTCAAAACCAGCTGGATCGGACCACTATATCATATAGCTGCCATAGGAACGATCGGTCGAAAACTGGGTTTTTGATTAAAAGCCTTTTTTGTTTATCAAGATACATTCACCAAGCTCGGCATTAATTAGTTTTACTAAGCTCCTCATATATATGTAAAATCCTTTTAAGATCGGACCACTATATCATATAGCTGCCATAGGAACGATCGGTCGAAAACTAGGTTTTTGATTAAAAGCCTTTTTTGTTTATCAAGATACCTTCACCAAGCTCGGCATTAACCATTTTCTCGGCACTAAGAGGTTGCAAGGGTAGTAGAGCTTCGGCGTGCCGAAGATAGCCTTTCTTCCTCGTTAATGGTCTTTTTCAAAATTCTTTGAAGAGATGTTTCTCGCTTTTCGGCAACTACAGCCGACTGCGATGGAAAAGGGGCTAAGGGCTGCATGGAAAATGGTTCAAATTTCTACTAAGACTTATTTCTATCAAGTTTTTTGCGATCAGCTTTTCACATATTGAAGAGAATTATTCCGCGCGTGGAAAATAAGTGGAAATAGATTGCTTAAAATATTAAAGAACGAACTTTGACTCGCATAAGCCGTAGATTAGCAGCTTGTATATATATATCTACGTGTATGCATGTCGGTTGTGGTGCATGCCTCAAACTGTGGCACAGTTTGACAGACAGTGAGCCATGCAGCTAGAGTTCGATGCAGCAACAGCAAAGTTAATTAGCCACCCTTGAAAAACTTGGCCAGAGCGGCGCCAATTAAAACTCATTAAATCAAGTTAAAAACTTTGTGTATGTGCAACTGCCACACACTCAAAGAGAAAGAGTGAAAGGGAGGGGGATGGAGTGATACATGCATAGATAGATATGTATATATATATATGTATGTATGTATGTATGTATGTAGGTATGTGGCAGATGTGCATATGTAGTATATTGCTTTAGTGGCTAAAAGTTTGTAGCCCCATAATAAAGCCACTTAAGTGGGTCATAATGCCCCAGCAGCTGGTGGCAAGTGGCAGGCAGAATATACATATACATACATATACATATATTTATGCCGAAAGTGAAATTGAAAACTTTGCACGATAAATGTGGCATGAAGTCTACAACATTGGGATGCGGCTATATGCTGCAGCTACTTATGACTGTATCATAGATGTATGCATACATACATACATATATGTATGTGTATATGTATTTATATGTGTGCGTATGTATATGTGGCTGTATGTATGCATTTGCTTTGACTTATGTATGTATCTGCATCCGCAGCCATTGTGTGCTCACTTTCACTGTCAACCCACAGAAACTTGCGCTGTCTTGCCAACACACACACACACTCACACACACAGCCTTAACTGTGTATATGTGTGTGTAGTGCGACATTAAATGCATAAAAATAGTATTAAATTGTGCGCAAAATAGCAGCAAATAAAATTGTAACTCTTGTTGCTCACAAATGTATGCAACAAATGTGTGTCGCTCCCTGCCCCTAATTCTCACTCTCTCTCTCTCTCTCTCTCTCTCTCTCTCTCTCTCTCTCTCTCTCTCTCTCTCTCTCTCTCCTTCTCTCTCTCTCTCTCTCTCTCTCTCTCTCTCTCTCTCTCTCTCTCTCTCCTTCTCTCTCTCTCTCTCTCTCTCTCTCTCTCTCTCTCTCTCTCTCTCTCTCTCTCTCTCTCTCTCCTTCTCTCTCTCTCTCTCTCTCTCTCTCTCTCTCGTTCTCTCTCTCTCTCAGCTTCTGTAACTTCTGCTTTGATTAGCTGTCTATGCCCAAGTTTCCCGAAAATAAGCGCGAACTTTTGCCCAACTTGAAACATGTTCAATTTTCAGCTTCATTTTTTGATTTCTTTTATTTTTTTGACCAAAACATGAGTTATCAGAATTGTTTCTTGATTTATATAATATAGTCTGCAAACTACACTCAAAGTATTTGTTTTTACTATTAATATTTAAATTCATTTAAATGAATAAAATCTACATTTGGTTGAAACGCTTGAAAATATAAAAAAAGTAATATATGAGCTTATATGTTTCCGAGCAAGGTTTTCTTTTAGCATGTATTACTTAATTTGGTCTTGTGTGTTTTCTGCTAATTTAAAACCCTTGTCATACTTATTATAAATATATTTAACTTAAGTTGGCCGAGTAAAATGTGAATAGATTCTCGCGCATCCTAAATTGTAGACTAGATGCTACTATTTGACTTCGATTAGCTTAAACGCCTATTTTCGGTTGCTTCCGATTGTTAAACCATTCATATTCCACGCAGACTGGTGAAAAGAATTCGCAAAATCGAATTAACAGAACGTTTACAATTAGTTTGTAGACGCTCCGACTTAGAAGGTATCTATTAGAAGAAGAAAAAACCCAACTAAAATAACATTTGCACCTTAATCAAGCCTTAAGAATCAATAATCATTAGAGTATATTCAAGCTTGACATTTTAAGAAACCCCAAGGTCATGTGAAATGGATTGAAAAAAGGTAATATAAATCTGATTCTAACTCAAATTGGGATTGTTTTAAGAACAGATTTGGGTGAAGTTTTAGTCTAGACTATATTTGCCTATTTGTCTTGGAACAGGTTTAAAATGATGATAATTTATTTGTTGATCGGCCTAAATAAAAGCTACTTAGATCTTAAAAATATCAATTTCTGAATAACAGAAAGTTTCATATGTTATTCCATCAAAATCTTAACCTAAAAATAAAGAATACGTAACTAGAAACTGTTTAGTTTTCATTATCTAATTTGTTGCGCACACAATTTTGGGTAATTAAGAGCTCAACCAATTTATTGACACACATATCTCTCAGCTGCCTAACTGAATCTTAATCACAATTCCAAGCATTATTTCCAAGAATTGCGAAAACAACAAAGTTGAGGTTTAAATGTTTTGCCGCAGACGATTTTCCTGTGTTAGCATTCATTTTCTTGTTGTTGCTTGCACTTTTCTTTGACTTTCAACTTGCAAGCCAAGAACACACACACACACACACAGACACAGACACACTCACACAAAATGGCGTCAAGTATTTATTGTGTACTGTTGTTGTTGTTGCTGTTGGTCCAAAGAAAGTGAAAACTTTTGCAGCGAAGTCGCGAACAAATTTTAACCCAAAAAGTTCATGAAGAGAAAACAACTTTAAGCAAAAGTTGTGTCAAGTTGAGGTTATGTCTGTCCGTTAAGCGTGCATTTGTGACGGTTCGAAAGAGACGGCATTTGATAGGCAAGAGAGGGCCGTCGCAGCAGCGTTGCCAGACTGTGTTTATGTTTATTATTTAATATTGAGCGGGACAATTAGACAAGTGTGGCAACTAAGTAATTTGTTCTCTGCCGAAAGAAGATAGGGCAGAGCTGTAAGCTGAGGAGGGCAGCAGCAGCAGCAGGCGAACATCAACAACAATTTGTTTACATTCAAGACGCACAAAGTGCAGCTCCTAATGCACAATAAATAACAATGAAAAAGCCGTACAAAAATATTTTACGAACCCAAAAAAAAGATGAGAAATAATATACAACACACACACACACAGCCAAACATGAAGCGAAAGAGAGAGAGAAACTTTCAACTGTACGCATTACGACAAACAACAGTCGGGTGTGTGCGAGGTGGGGTGGGGGCATAGCTTAGTACTGTGAGCTAGCATCGATTACGCTTTGACGCCAACCGCGCCGTCGACGTCGGCTGTGCATTGGGCTTAGGGTCAGGCGGCAAAAATTTTTGGACACGCAGCAGCAGCAACATCGGCTGCGGCAGCAACAGCAACAGCAGCGCAGTCCACCTGCAGCCGCAGCTGGTGTGATATCGGGCTGTTGGCGAGGGCGGCAGCAACGGGGCGGGGGTTGCATTTTAGGCCACACCCACATGCGACGCTGCACATCGTTGTGATTGGCCCAAACAATTGGCAGTCAGCTGCAAAATACAAGACAGCAAAAAAAAATATACACACACACACACACACACTCACACTGGGAGAGCGACATGCATAGAGAAGTGTAGAACAAGCGGAGGCAACGGAGGCAGCAAAAAACTGAAACGCAGAAACGAAACAAACAACGAGCTACGGCGACGGCGACGGCGACGGTGACGGCAACGGCAGCGGCGACGCTGCAGCAAAGCAACAGCAGTAGCAGCAGCAGCAGAAGCAGAAGCAGCAAAAATCGCCCCCTTCAGCAAACGCAGCAACAACAAGAACAACAACAAGCGGCAGCAGGCCATGCAGTCGTTTGTTTTTGTTGCTTTTACTGCAACAACGACTGCGAAACTCGGGCGACGGCGACTGCACTGAGGGTGGCCCTGGGCAGCGATGCCGGCATCGGCATCGGCATCGGCATTGGCATCGGCATCGGCTACGGCTACGGCAAAGCCATCAACGTCGGCGTCTGTTTTCGTTTTGCCTTCTTTACGCTCGTTCGTTCGTTTTCGTTGCTTTCCCTCGGTGCCGGGCCCCCTTCCCGACGTTAGCAACCCTGCCAACCGATTTACGCCCTACCCCTCTGGCTATGCGGCTACCCGGCTACCCGGTCACGTGGCACATGCATTGGCGCCGATAACTGCCATTTTTCTGCCTCTGCTGCCGCCGACGCTGCTGAGGCGTCAACGTTGCTGCTTCCATCGATGTTGTTGTTGCCGTTGCTGTATTATTTGTGCTCGTAGTTGTGCCCTTAGTTAAACAAAGGGCATAGTTGGGATAGTCATTGAAGTTGTTCAGGACAAACTTACACACGCACACACGCACAGGTTAGTTGGTGTGTGTGTGTGTTTGAGTGTAATGAAAAGGTGCCTTTGGAATTGCTGTTGTTATTTCAATGCATGTAATTCTAATCAGAATAAAACGGTATCTGCTCGCATTTATGCCCATTCAATAATGCGCGCAAGCATTAGGGTGGACCAAATAACTATTTATTTCAGTATCGCACGCATTCACTGCAGTTACTTACATCTTTGGATTATTAAATGGAATTTTACTATTTTGTATGGTCCTTTTAAATAAATATTTACGAGTGCGGCACACAAATTTTTTCCAATCAAGTTCCAAGCAAGCAATTCTTGGTGACATTGGATTTTGAACCTTTATTTTGTCAAAAGATTTGGTCACAAAGAGGCAAATGCATTAAAGAAAATTAAACAAATAAGCCCAACTAACGGATTGTAAAGTATATGGATTTTGGGAGCATTCTGCATACTTGATATTTGATTTAGTTAGTAAATTTATATCGTATATAACCTCTAGTAAAATATTGCTAACTTACTTCCCTCAAAACTATCAGACTTTAAAAATGCCAACTGCCTATTAAAGTTATTGTACATTTTTCGGAGCTTTTGTTTTATTAAATTGATCAACGACTTTTCCTTTGTATTGTTATGTTATTCGCTTTAGGCTTTAGGCTTATAGTCATACTAGAATCAAGTATAAGCAGATTCATTGATAAAAGCCAAAACTTAGTTATTTAGAAATGTGCATATCATTTTTGTAGTTATATGTATTGGTGGGCATGATATATATAACTAGACTGTTGTGCAATATTACATGTAATTAGGGTGGATGCTGAAATGGACACGTTAAGTTGGCTGCGCTTGTGCCGTTCGAGGGGCGCCTTCGACTTTCCAATTAGAAAACTGCATACCCAATAAATACTACGAATTATGGGTAGGCAATTTATTTTTTTTTAATTGTACTTGCAAATTGGGATCCGAAAACATAATATTATTATTATATTAAATTAATTAATTGACTTTATAGCTAGAATATATGTTTTCCCCTTGATTATCTTATCGAATATCTCTAGATCCATTTGACTTTCGAAAGGGTATCTAAAGCGTTCATGGCTCAGTTTTATGTTGAGCTTTACTTAATGGGTAAGCTATTCTCTTCTCTCTTGACATTAACTAAACCCATTGGGCTTACCATTCGGAAGGGTATCCAAGGTCTCGATCATGGCTCAATTTTATTTAATTGTCCTCTCCAAAAGGGATTTATATATTTAGCTGAACTGTTTAGCTAGATTATATGTTTTGCCCTTGATTATGTTTTCGAATGTCAGCTAGACCTATTTGACTGATCATTCGGAAAGGTATCCAAGGTTTCCATAATTTCTCAATTTTATTTCATTGTCCTTTCAACAAGGGATTCACATACTTAAAATACCTTCATGGTTAAGCTATACGCTTCTATTTTGTATCTATTTTCGAATATTCAACAGACCCATTGTGCTTATCATTCGCAAGGGTATCCAAGAGGTCGGCGTGGCGCATTTCGTATTCTATTCTTCTTGTTTTTCGGTTATCTCTGGCACTTGCCATAGCTTTTTGCACTTTTTGTAACTTATTTAGTTTTATGTTCGGTTTGCTTTTCTTTTTGCAAATATTTTTCTGTTTGTTTGTTTATTTTTCCCTTTATTTTTATTTTTCTTTCTGGCTGTTCATCCTTTTTTTCTCACGTTACCTCTTGGCTCCTTTTTGTGTGTGTCTTTCACTGCTGCTGCTTCTTCTTAGTCTTTTTGCCAGTGTCTCTTTACGACTGCTCAGTGCAAAATATTTTTGTTTGCTTGCCAAAAAATTTTGTCGATTTTTGTGCGCCGTCGTCGCCAATGGCTGGGCAAAGTCCTTGCAGTTCTCCTGCTGCCATTTTCTCATCGTTGCTGTTGTTGTTGTTGTAGTTGTTGTTGTCCTTGTTGCTGCTAGTTTTTAGTGTTATTGCTGTCGCGTTTTGTGTCCTGCGTCCTGCGTCGCGTCTTTTGCCACGTCGACAACATTTGATGTTGTTGCATATAATGAATGCCGGCCGCCCACACTGCAACCCGCCGCCGCCCTCTGCTCTCGCCAGTCCATTGCATCAATTTTGTATACTGCAGATAGCAGACACACAAAACAAAACGAAAAGGCCAAAAAAACTATATACATATATATATATATATAGATATATATGTATATATATTTGAAGAAAGGCTAGGTGCAGGGCCTGACGGTGGGTGCGGCTTGGTGGAGACAACGTAAACATTTTTGACATTTTATTTTTCACGCCAGCTCGTGGGCGCTTCTATCGATGGCCATGTCCATGTGTGTGTGTGTGTGTGTGTGTGTGTGTTTGTCTTCTTTGTTGTCGCTGCTCTTTTAGCTGCTTGCCTTTTGTTACAACGCCCACTTACTGCCTGCCTGCCCCCTTTCCCCCTACCCCGCAATTTGTTAACGTTGCCCTGTTTTTCGGGCTGCGTAGAGGCCCTCGCACCTACCAAACCCCCCGCCTGTGACCCCCAGGCCTGCACTTATTGGTGGCTTAAGTGTGTGCACATAAAATGCAACCAAATTACATATTGCGCATACGACACGTGTGCCGCAGCCTGGAAAGGGGATTGCGTGCATTCTAGTAGGCTCCACATTGAGCCGAGTTGATGGGGCTGAGAAGTTAATGTACCTGATAAAAGTCCCCGAAAGCATGAGCTGTAAAATGTGCTAAGCCTGCGACGGGGCTTTTGTACATTATCACTTGAAATCTTGAAACTTTTCACTTTAGCATTCATAATTCATAATTATTTTTTCTTATCGTACAAGAAATGTACATGTTGTTTATCCTGCTATCGATTTGAATCTAGTTTCCGAAAACATCTGTAAAATGTCATAGGAAATGCGATGCAGCGTTTCAACGTTGTTTCAAAGTAAAAGGAAAAGATCTTAATTAAGTCACATTAAGATCTATTTGAGACTAATTTCCGATTTATGTATGCCAGATCTAACATAGTTAACTTTGTGCTGTGATTTAAATGTTTAAAATGTATATTTTCATCATATTGCCTTACTATGCGATTCTCATGAATTCAATAAATTTTAACGGGTTATTACTTGCGATAACTAGCAATACACAATAAAGTAATAATAATAATAATAATAAGCTAATAAAGTTCATCCCTGCTATAATTCTCATTCCATTTAACTATCTCCAATTAACTCTTTCTCTCTCTCTCTCTCTCTCTCTCTCTCTCTCTCTCTCTCTCTCTCTCTCTCTCTCTCTCTCTCTCTCTCTCTCTCTTTCTCTCTCTATCTCTCTCTCTCTCTCTCTCTCTCTCTCTCTCTCTCTCTCTCTCTGTCTCTTTCTCTCTCTCTCTCTGTCTTTGTCTCCCTGTTTCTCTCCCTCAATCTTTCTCATATTGACATATAATTCCTCAATTCTAAGCCTAACTCTACTTTGTTTACCCTTTCAGTAGAATGCATCATATGTGTGTATCTGTCACACTCGGACTATGGGCATATCTCGGGTAAGTACATATATATACATTTATAATTTCCTATTTATTATTTCAAAAGATTACAAGAAAAGCTGCTCTTCGATAATGATATTCATAAGAGCAAGTGTATATTATGTATATTATCTAGAAGAATAATACTTAAAGCATAGTTAGGACAGAACATTTAATAGTTCTGTCCACATTTGGCAGTCATGTAGCTTGTGGGGCACTGCCTGACTCCATTGTTGGCTGGTGCTGGGGTCGTATCATAACATTACTGACAGTTTCGCACCTGTAAAACATATCTAACGGCCAGTTGGGCCCCGCCGCCTCCTTGCTGGCTTCGCAGCGAAACAAAGTGCTCGTGTGCCGGAGCAATGCATAAAATAAATATTAAACGGCCTTCCGTTTTGCTGGCTTTGGCCTCCACGTGTGTGTATCCTGTATCCTGTATCCAAATTGAAACCACAACAACAACAAACAAAGCGACGTTCCGCCCAAACACTCAACCACCCTCCCTGCGCGCCCCTCCCCTTGCCTCGTCTCGCCTGCGACTACAGTAGTCAGACAGCGAATTCTTTTGTGGATAAAGAGCTAGGGGCTGGGCAGAGAGGACAGGTGTTGGGCCAGATGGGTGGTCGGGCAAGTGGGCGGGGAGGCATCGCTTTAAAAGTCAAAAGTAAAAACAAGTCAATTTACGTCAAGCACTTTTGCTATAAAGGATATTAGAGCAGAAATACAACAAGGACATGCCAACATTTCCGACATGTAGGCGTCGACTGCCGGCGCCGCAGCTGCTTTCCCTGCTGCTGCTGCTTCTGCTGGTGTGGATGCCACCGAGTGTGGCGCATGAGAAGATGGTGAATGAAATACGGTTGGTATGCAATACTCCAAACGGGGCAGCGCTGAGGGACAGGGACATGACAGGGGCAGGGGTGCGGGCTGCCGTTTTGCCATTTGCCGGTCGACCATTTTGTGTGCCTCGCTCGCAGCACGTTGCATGCATGTCATTTGCGCAGTCAGACAATGCTGCAATTGCAACCAGGGACTGTTATGGAAGGGGGGCAGCGGAGTCGGTGGTCGGGGGTCGGGGGTCGCGTTGGCTGCGCCTATTCGAAAACAAAATGGCGTCAGCTGTGACACGTCCGTCGTGGCTGGCGTTGTAGGCGCACACTTTTAAACAGTTTTCTTTACTTTGTTTTTTTTTTGGCATTTTTGTCGGAAATTGCGTTGCCATTAGGCGACTTCAGGCGTCGCCTCCGCGCCTGCTTGCGACGACCTACCCCAAAAAAAGAAAGCATAAATAAGCACAGGAAATGAGCGTGGGGGAAGCAGGGCTGGGTGGCGGGTGTTTGGTGGTTGGGAGAACTGTGGCACGCAAGGGACAGACCTAACCTACCGCAACGCATTCCGTGATGTCTAAGGGTTGCTGCTGCTGTTGCGCACAGGACCTGGCGTGTGCTTTGTTTTGCCCCGCACACAAAACAATTTAATACATTACCGTTAGCTGGCATTTTCTTTTGGGTCTGCCATTTTTCGTGTCCTCCTTGGCGCACGCAGCCGCAAGGCGGCGACGCACCATGCACCACGCACCGTGCCGCATGGAGCATGGTTTTGGAGCTGTTGCATAAATAATGCCATAACATGCCCGTTTCGTCTTCATTTTTATTCCTGTGTGTGACGCAAGCACTGAGGGCGGACCATGGGCAAGGGGGCGCGGACGGGTCATGGGATACGCTCAAGCGCGGACCACACTGCGTATGCGTAATGCGAATTGAAAGATTTCACAACTGCAGCCAAGCTGCAATCGCACTCCAAGTGTACCGCAACGGATACAGCTGCTCAAGGTCACAGGACTAGGGTGTAGAATCCGCTGAAAATTCGCACCCGAGTGCACAACGAGCGCCGAGTGAGGGTAAGGGGAGAGTTCGCCTCATAGAGGGGTAGCGGGTATGAGTCCTAATTGTTTCAGAACAAGTGTCCGCCCAAGAGCAGCTGTCCGTTTGAAGGGCTATCAGTGTAACAAGGCGAGCGGACAGAATATGATGCGAACACTACAGATGCACAGCAAATGCTCAAGAAACTCGCGGAGCATTGGTAATTAATACGGACGTAATGCTCGGATTGTGCACGCGCGCTCGTTCGAGTGTGTGTGTGCATGTCACAATAGATCATGTTGCTTTGTAAGATACAGTTTTTAATTTGCCAATTCAAGCAAATGCCCAAGCACAAAAGGTGTCAACCTGACGAGCATTCTTGACGTCAGCACGGAGACTCGTTATTTGTTATTCGGCCATTGCAAGTGCAATTAAAAGCTTATTATAAACAATTCCTTGAACCAACCCGGCCATAGTCTGAGTATCCAACTACTAAGCTATAAATCGAACCCAACCTAACCTTACTTTGATGACTTTAGCCATTAAGAGAGATTTGATCAATAAACCGGGTTTTGATATCGGATTTCATCGAATGCTTAGAAACGGGGAAAGGCAACAAACTCGTATTGAGCAGGTGTGGGGATGTCCTGCTTTCCAATATTCAAGTCTCTCATAGATTCTGAGATCGACGCGTTCATACATAGGTACAGACGAACAGACAGACAAACGGCCATGGCCAGATTGACTTGGTTCATGATGGTGATCAAGAATATATATATTGTCTGTGTCTTCCTGTTGCATACATGTGCACGAGAATATCAAACCCTTTTTATCGATTTCAATGGGTTTAGGGTATAAAAACGTTAAAAGTGCCGATCACCATATCCAACTTTGATTGAAACGAATCAAGAAACGAGCCACTGAATACTGTTGTGCCTTGATTGTAGGCTATGAAGCTGTGCAGATGGGTCGATTTATTCCACACATCATCCATTACTCAACGTTTAAAATATCTTATTTTTGCCCTAATTGACGAATATACTTTTTTATAAAAAAAAGGGCTTGTGTCTTAACCTCAATCAAATTAACTAATCATAAATTTCAATCAAAAAACAAGAAGCTCGTATAATTCGTGCTCATTTAAGAGCTGAATGTAGGCTACTTGTTAATCAAATACCCTCTTGCTCAGGTGCATAGGTAAGCTTAGTAAGATATACTTATTGAAATTCAACCAAGCGAGCTCCTGATGCATAACGCTGAGTGATTGCATAGGAGGAGCGAGTGTGGGAGAGAGGAGGCGGGGTAGTTAATATGTTGACAAGAGTTAAGGATTGCCTTTTCAATTGATATGATTAAATTTGTCAATAAATAAGAAGCAGCTAACTAAAATAAATAAATAAAGTACTTAACAATTATCTAAACAAGCAGACAAACAGGGGGCAAAGAGACAGACAGGAAATTCTAACTTGCACTCAGGTCGTCGGGAATAGCTCATACCAAAGGACTAAAGGAGTACATGGAGTAAAAGCAGGTTTGGCTTGTTCCAATGTTAACATCTAGGCAAAAGTAAGGCCAAGCGGTTGAGTGGCTGAGTGAAGGGGGGTGGATGATTGGGGGTCACCTGTCAATCAAGCGGGCACAGGAAATGTACATAAACATAAGTACGGCTGCTGAAAAATATTAATTATTTTAAGCAAATGCAAATGATTTGCAGGCAAATTGTTTACACATTTGCACGCAAACTAACAAAAGAGCGCAATCGCTGGCAGCAAGAGAATTGGGGGCGGGCAGCCAGCTGCCACATGTTGAAGTGGCAAGTGTGCATGCCGCTTGGGGTGCCGGTTGCCAGTTCCAAAGGGCTGGCCCCAGGCGTTGCAAGGGTTTTGGGTATCGTTGCCAAAAGCTGGCCGCCAATCAATGGCAAATGCTAATGCTTGTTAGAGAGAGTGAGAGGGGGGGGGGGGAGGGGTCGGTGTAACTGGGAAAATCAAACGCCGACTTTTCAAAATGAATGCCATGTGCAGATGTCCTGCCAATCAATGGATACGCTTCAATAAACACATACATCGAGTTTCAGCTGCAGTCCATGGGGCAAGCTAAAAGGTGGGTGAGAGTGCGGCGGGGGGAGGGTGGTGGGCGTATTGTGGCTGCTTGGCTTGGCTGACTGCATATGTGCAGTACATATAGATGTGTACGTATATGCAAAAGGATATCCCCCCCTACACACACACACACAGACATACATGCTGTGCGGCGCCCAAATTGCAACACGAAAAGCGAACAAATCGTGAAAATTATTGAAAAAAGAAACTACAAGTGGAAGCGAGCGTGCAAGCGAGACAGCGAGCGAGCGGGTGAGTGAGCGCGAGTCGCAGCGAGCGAGCGAGTCAGCTGCAGCGCGCGCGCCTGTGTGTGTGTGAGTGTGTGTGTGTGTAGAAAGAGAGCGACATAAAGCGCAAAGAGAGCAGCAAATTAAAAAATGTTATATGAAAAACGTTGCGTGAGGCTCGATGGGCGAGGCGGTGGGAGTGGCAGCGGGAGGTAGGTGGCGAGGCATTCGCTTCATTTATTGACGTGTACTATCCCTATGATTGCCTTTCACAAACTATAGCAATGCCTCGATACCACCCCGCCCCTCGCCGCCCTTTCTCCTGCCTAACAAATGCACTGATTGCTTCATTTTTTTTTAAACCCCCCCCTTCACACACAAACACAGCATCGATGCTTTTGTTTCGTGTATTTCAGCTATTTACTAGTCGAAACACTCGTTGCCATGTATTGGGTGGGCCAGGACATGAAGCACAGGGTCCTGCCGTTAGCCCAACACTGGAGATGCGATGGTGGTGGCATCAACGTCAGCCAGAGCCAAGAGGCTGGCAGGACGAATCTCTGCTGCTGTCCGTTCTGCTAGAAATATTTCAATTTTTAATTGGAAAATGTACACATGAGTTGTTTCTTTAATGAATGCAACGGACATGTTAATATAATCGAATCCAGCTGCATCATCAATATTACAACAACTCCTCAGTTATCTCTCTCTCTCTCTCTTTCTTGTGTGCGCTCATTGTTATGTGTAGATATATATATATATACACGCATATATCTATTTTTTGATTTCTGAATTCTATGTGCAACCTGTCGGCTATCACAACATATCACGCACACACACGCCCATTATATACCATGTGCGTCTGTGTGTGTGCCCGCACAGACAACAGCAGCTGCAACATGCAACAACAGGCAGCAACTAGCTGACGCACCGTAAAGTCATTTGAAAGTCGCACCAAAGAAACTTATTCCTTGAACTCAAATGACAAATGTACTTGCTGGGGAGCGCATCGGCCGGGAGCGGGGACGGGTGTGGACTAAGGGGTTGGTCTGTGTTGCAGCAGTTAAGAGTATGCAAGCCAATAAAAACGTATTGTCAATTTGAGTTAAACTCATAAATGAAACACATCTAAAATAGTTGCAAATGCAGGCCTCATAATCAGGTCCACATGCTTCCAATGCAGGAAACGAGGTCCTAATTGCGTGGAAAGTAGGTAATTGGGTGTATTATCCAACCCATTCGTTTCGATAAGATGCTCGCAATCAGCAGGAAAGGGCGATCAACCTGAACCCTGATGAGTCCCTTGAACCATTTTAATATCAAATAACCGACCGCAGAAGCTGCATGCGCTGAAACACTTTTCAATGCTCATTAAAGCTATAATAAATAGTTATTTTTCTTTTAATTAAGTCTAATTTTAAACTTTTGCACTTGGAATCTAAGAATCTAAGAATCTCATTAACAGTAAAGAAGTTACATTACAAAAGTAAGTTAAGTTTAGTAAAAAAGTTGAGCTTTCAGCTGTCCTTGAAAGTGAGCCGAAGGCCCGACTAAATAGTTGACCATCCATATTTCCCACATTCGGGTGGATTTTGTTAAACAAAGTAAGCAGAAATTAGCTGTCAATTATTGTGCGTGAGCCAAGGTCCAACTAAAAAGATTTCCATTCGTTCGAGAGGAACTAACTTCTTAATTTCCATGAATTGAACTAGGTAGTCTATGGCTCAAAGTAGATTTCGCAGCAGTTGTGGCCGCTTTAGTTGCTGTTGAGTTCTTCTGTTGTTGGTGCCAGAGGCAGGAGTTCAAAATAAAAGTTAATTACATTGAACTAGGTCCAATTTGTAGATGATCTTAATTGAAGGCGCGCGTCGTCATCGTTGCGAGCTGGGAAAAACCAATGCGAAAATGTCGACACTTCAACTGCAACGAGTTGCAGTTGCAACTGTTGTTGTTGTTGTTGTTGCTGCTGCTTTTGTTGCTGTTGTTGGCAGCGCACACGTTTTCAGGTAACAACTGCTTATCAGACAGCACCATCAATTGACCTTTCGCATGCAGTCGTGTTGCCCAGCCAGCAAGCCGCGTGAAAATGCGAGAGAGCGCGGAAGTGGGGATATAGAGAGAGAATGGCTGGCATTTCATCAGCCAACTGCTCCAAATAAAATACGTAGCCAAAGCAAGGCTCAATCCAAGGCTCTGGCTGCAAGCGACCCTAGGTCTGAGTCTGAGGCTGGGCTAAGGCCGAGTCTTTGCGCTTATCTGCGACGTGCCGGAAAATGCGCTGGGAAAATGAGTCAAGCCTCTGGCTGGCTGCCTGTCTGCCTGGCTGCCTGGCTGGCTGTGCCTTGGCTCTTTGCCTGGTGAACGTACTCGCAAATATGCAATAAAGTGCGCATAAATTTACGCGCGAAATCAATCTGGTAACTTGAAAATTAGCCTGGCTAGCAGACACGGCAGCAGTCTTCCTTCTTGGCTTAGGTCTTTGGCCTGCCAGCCAGCCAAAATCGCATTTTAATAGCATGGAGCAGCAGCAGCAGCAGCAGGCAGTTATTTTAGCAGTTACCCTTTGCCCTCTTAAGTGTGAAATTTGCCCAAGCTACTCGTAACTGGTCGCAGTTTGGCTTTAGACGCAAGTCCAGGTCCCTGCCCATGTTTGGATGCCGCTCTGGCCTGTCAATAATTGTTGTTAATAACGCAACGCTTAACTTGACGTTAACTTGAAAACGCTGCCGGAGTTTGCATCAGTAGACAACAAGACCCGAGTCGCAGCACCCAGCACCCGCCAGGTCCAATGTCTGTTTGCAAATATTCCATAGCTGTATGTGCGGCCAACGTGAATAGTTTTAATTAAAGAGCTGCGTTTTTGGTGTGTGTAATGAGAATTGAATGCGACCCAAAAAATGCTTTAAAGACACCACAAGCTCCAGGCTTTGATTCTAGCTCTCAGTAAGGCTCTAGCTTGGAATAAAAGCAGCTTATTACACGAAGTGCGTATGGATGTCAA
Organism: Drosophila kanekoi; assembly: GCA_037075305.1. Taxonomy (NCBI): domain Eukaryota; kingdom Metazoa; phylum Arthropoda; class Insecta; order Diptera; family Drosophilidae; genus Drosophila; species Drosophila kanekoi. The sequence goes on from JBAMCE010000290.1 coordinate 3,205,405, forward strand.
TCACTTCGGCCCGAGCTGGTCAAACAGGGCTTCTAAGTGCGCCTCTGTTAATCTGAGTTGTGGAAGCTGTTGCTGCCGGATGCTAGTCAGAGGACGACAAATAGCGGCACAAGGACGAAGCATGTCCGGGATTCCCGCTGTTTCATGTTGCCTGTTGGTTCCGGCTGTGGAGCGTGTCGCTTGACACTCTGCGGAAGCAAAAGTGAAGCTACGTAAGAAGAAGCACAATGAAGGGAGATATTTCGAGCGGACGCTATTGACGACCCATGATGCTAACCGAAGGAAGGTCATAATTAGCCTAAGCTCAAGGGCTGAGTTGGGAACGTTATTGGTAACAAGACGGGTGCGAGAAGCATGGACGCCTGCGTTCCTTCCGAGGAAGGAGGCTGGTAGTGAAGCTAAGACAAGCTATCGTAACTGTCCAGCACTCGCCAGGGGCTTGAGCCTAGATCCTCATTGTTGAATTGGCTAAACTCAAATTAAATTATATATCATCCCTTAGCTTCAGATGCATGTAAAAACATTTCCCCTCACTTGGAATATTTGCCAATCACATATAAAACTCCCTTTAACTATCTTCATTTATTCGTTCTCTCTCCTTACGCTTTTAGTCTAATTTGTAAACGTTGCACTGGCTTCAATCGATAAATTCGATATAATACAATCGATATATCTTGCGGCTAATCCACGCGATCTGCTAATGCGGCATGCAGGCACTAAATATCGCCATAATAAGCAGCGCGACTTTTGTGTGAGCCTTTGGCAAATGCAAAAACTAATTTGTATTTATGGCTGGCAGTAAAGGCAGCAACAACAATCTGTGGCAACTGCCAACAACAACACCATTAGCTGCAACAACAACAGCAACAACAACAACAACAAGTGCTTGGCAAAAGCATTGCAATACGCGATTGCATTAGTAAATCCTTGTAATCCGCACATTAGTCTCCCTTTTTGGTCTTAGCAAATTACCTTCACGGGCAAAACACACGAATGGGGCAACACAAAGGGCGGATGGGCGGCAGGGGCGAAGGTTGTGCAACGCAGGCCAGTGGCGGGTAAGAAAAGGGGCCCTTGCGATCTGTTGAACCGTGCTGAGCGTCTGACAAACCACATGCGATTATGCAGACCCCCGAGCAGGTGGGAGGAGGGGAAGGGAGCCTGAAGCCTGAACACATACTATGAGTGGGGCAGGGCCGCTGGAGAGAAAGAAAGAAAGAAAGAGAGAGAGAGAGGGAGAGGTCATGCTGGTTTCTTGGCTGTGTAACAAATCGTTGCAAAATATGCGAAGCGTGTGTCGCAGGGCGCAACAGCAACAAGCGCCAAGGTGCAGAAAAGAAACCAATATAGCACAGATATTATATATATATATATATCCATATATATATCCATATATATATAAATATACAGTTCATGCACCCAAAAAAATGTTTGCTTCATTCCTTCATTGAGAAAGTTGTTCTTCGTTCTTGAAAATATTTTCGAGATTTCAGACAACATTTGTGTTCATCACAGAAAACATTTTCTACTCGAAAATATCTTAAGCTTCTCAGAAAAGCATTTCCAATATGTTTTTTTTTTTTTGTTGTAAAAACGTTTTCTTTGTTTTCGAAAATATTTTATTATATTTTCAGATATTTCTCTAAGTTTCAGAAATTATTTTCTACTTCTTAGAGAAAAATCTGAATTTCAGAAAATATTTTTGGATTTGATGTATTTAATATATCTTTATTTAAGAGAGAGTTTAAGATTTAATTAAAAAAAAATATTACAAATTGTTTTTAGAGATTCTTTGCACGATAGAAATTGGGCTAATTGCTTTAGGCTTTATTTCAAAGGCGACTTTCTAAATCTTAGTGCGGCTTTGTGCTATTTTATTCCGAGTGTATATACCTATATATATATAAATCCATATATATATATATCTGTATATATATAGATATAATATATATATCTGCTGCGTATCCTGTGCATGTTGGCAAAGGCGCCAAAAAGATGGCGGCATCAGCGGCAAACAAGTAAAAATCGCATGCAATTTGAAGAAAAATATGCGAAAAGTAAACTTTTGAAACGACGCATTTGTTGTTGTTGTTGTTGTTGTTGTTGTCGCTCCCTAAAGAGCCAAAATGAGAGTGTGCGTGTGTGTGTGAGTGTTCGTGTGTGTGTGTGCCCTGCATAGCCATGAAATGTGCAAGTGCGTTAGCCCCAAAACCAATTTTCAGTAATGACTGCATTTTGCCGACAACGTAGAAGAAGCAGAAGCAGAAGATGAAGAAGAAGGCGACGAAGACGCAGTCGAGGACGACGACGACGACGACGACAGCAGCCGGGTTTGGGGAGCATATGGCTGTTGTAGGGGGCGGCGCAGTGGGCGGGGAAATGTGTCGGTTTAAATGCACAAAGCGCGCAAAGGACATGCCAAGGACAAACGTTGCTTGAACCGCCAGCATAGACGCTGTTAGCACTGACAGCGGGTGGCTGCAGCAGCAGCGGGGTTGGCAGCGGGGGTTGGCAGCGGGTCGCGGGCGGTTGGCTGGGGGTTAGCAGAGACAGCCCGTTTGGCAAAGCCGTCGTCGTCGCAGCCTTTGCGTAATTTGCTGCGGCGATGGCGGCAAAACACATCGCAAAATGGCGACAGCATTTGGCCAACACACACAAGAAGCATCGCATTGCCCCACAGCCCCCCGCCGGGCCCCATCGCACCCACGCGCTGCGTTGCAAATGCAGCTGCAGCTGCAGCTGAAGCTGAAGCTGGAGCTGGCGCAGCGCTGCGGGTTTTACAATTTTAAGATTTATTTACGTGCTTTTGGGACGAGATGCGGCCAGGATAAGCAGCAGCAGTGCCACAAGCAGGGGGAGGGGCAGACGGAGCGACAGTCGCAGCTGAGGCTGGAGTTGGGAACGGAGTTGGAGATGCCGCATGCGTTTGTTGGCCGCGCCAAAAACTTTGCCAACGCCAGCTGCATACTAATGGAGCGGAGCAGGAGGACACAAGAGGAGAGGTAAGGGACAGGGAACGGGCGGCTGCTGTGCGTGTGCGTGTGTGTCGGCTACTGCAAAAGTCAGCCTGTGACCTGTGTTCGTCCTCTAAAGTGAAATATTTCTCAAAAGGAGCAGGCGAAATGCAATTTCTACGCGCTTTGCCAAACAAACAGGGAGTGTGCGAGTGGGCGGGAGTGGAGGGGGGGATGGAGGTGCCCAATTCGGGCGCCCGCTCAGCCATTGGCCATTGCGTAAGTTGTCGACAGCATCGTCGCTGGGGCGTCATTTAATGCGCCGCCAGTTGTCTTAGCTGCTGCAGCTCGTCCTGCCGCAGCCGAGCACGGAGCGACAACGATGGCGACGTCGTTGGCATATTTCATTTTCCGTCTACTTTTTTGCCGCTTCATTTGACAGGGGGCGGCTGAGCGGGGTCCGTGGCTCCATCATAATCTTGCCCCGAACTCGCAGCCCAATTTCATGGATTCTGCTTGAGAAACGTTGCATGTATCTGAAATGCTTCAGCATTGATAAATAGTTTTGTGTGCAATCCTGTGGGGCAACTACCCCACGCTGTGTGTGTGCGTGTGTGTGTGTGCGTGTGTGTGTGTGGGTTGACTTTCGAAATTAGGAAAATTAATGTGGGAAAATGCGCTTTCCCCAAGTGAAGTTAGCAGCAGCAGCAGCAACAACAACAAACGCATTTCATATATCAACCGAAATGGCGCCCATTTTGAGCGCCGGATAGAAAAGTTCAAGAAATTCGCAAGTGTTCAGGGGAAAGGGCAGAGGGGCGATGGGGGGGGGGGTGTTGAGGCGTCGTGGATTTGAATAATATGCGTATTTTTGGGCACTTGCGTATCCGGTTTCATTTCATCTTATAGCTACTCGGGTTGCCAACTTCTTTTTCCCCAGAGCCCCGCGTCTTCCAAAGCACAAAGATGCCTAAAAGAGCTGTGAAAGACATTAGAAATCTTTAACCTAGCCCAGAGGCTATGGCTAGAGGCTATCTTTGAGCCCATTTGTATATATCTTATATATCTGATCCATCTCTTTGTCAAAGGCACTCGGACCATCTGAATCGATCCATTCGATTCTTTAGCTCTACGGACACCTTTGCTGCCTTTCAATAGATAGTTCAAGCTCTGCAAAGCTGAGCTATACTTTTCTCCTGAAATCGTTTAACTTAAAGCTTCTCCGAAATCAATTCGTGGACTTGACTAGGGAAGTCATAAACTTCATTAGTTTGGCTGCCACGTTCCCCACTTGTTCGACAAGACGGGCTTTTCCCAGAAAGCGATTTGTTGTTCTCAGAAGCGAGAAGCATTTTGAATGGTTTCCGTGTACCCTTCACCCCCGACAGCAGACAGGATAAGGCAATTCCCAATTGGCGATGGTGAAGTGCCCCGCTGTAACTCTTGTCCTTAGCCTTATCGAGTTTTCGTTGCGTAACTATTTAAGTTACGTGTTTCCTTTAAAGAAAAGCTTTCATAAGAGCGATTATTATGCGGCTGAGGTAATCCAGCAATATACGTTCAGTTTTGTTTAATTTAGTTAAGTATTTATTCTTAATCCTGCTCAAGTTTTGCCAACAAATTGTCTCTTGCCTCTGCCCAATGTATCTCGACTACTTTTCTGTAGGGCTTAAATTCTGTTCTAATACCTCTCCGCAGACGACGCAGCTCGACGTGCATTTTGGTATTTACTGTACTTACAGTCTGTATAGTACAGTGTTGACAATTTGTAGTAAATCACATCATAAAAAGATATAAAATAACATTTTTTCACTTTTTGTGCAATCGGATGTTACCGGGAGAAGGCAGCATCTCCATTAAGTGTATACATTCTTGATAAACAGCAAATATCCAAGTTGATCTAGCGTTCGATCATGTCCGTTTGACTGTTCGTCTGTCGTATGTATAAACGCGTCGATCTCTGAACCTATTAAAGCTAGAGATTTGATATGTTAAAAGCAGGTCCTCCTAGCGCAGCAGCACGAGTTTGTTGCCGATAGCCGATGACTTGTCCAAACGATCGATAAAAGTCGATATCGAAATTGTTTTTATTGAGCAAAACTCTCATGTTTTAAGAGCTGGAGTACCCAAACTTGATATGTAACTTCTAGAATAGTATAAACAGATCAAGCATCTCTCCCTAGCACCAGCTGCGCTTGGTGTTGGCAGAAGAAGGTTCAGGGTATCCTCCAATCTGGCACTCCCGACTGAGCACTTTTGCTTGTTTTTCTTTTATTTTATCATCAATATTATCTTTGCTGAGCCTCGATTCAATTGTTTGAACAAAATCAATTAGCTTACATTAAGGCCAGGTAACTGCCGGGTATTGAAATCGAAACTAATTTCGATTGAAGAACTCAGCTTGTGCTAAATGTCGAAAAACTGTAGACAGCTCTTCAGACTGATATCTGGAAACGTTTTGCTTATCGGCAGCAACTAAATGCTTGGACACGCGTAAATGTCCTGGCCGTCGTGCCGGATCGAAGCTGGTTTTTTGGGCCCTGTCAAAATGCGCACAGCTCAGCAACTGTTGGCCATAAAAAACAGCGCAATGCAGGCCGAATGCGATTTCGACTACTGTTACATGAACATGGTGCAAAATTGTAAGCAATTTGCATGCCATGCGATAAAAATCGTCTTAAACGCACGATTAATGTCAATTTTATCAATAAAATTATAAATAAAGACATGAAAACGAGCCGAGGCGAGATAAGCGCGAATGAAATGCGAACGCAAGTCACAATAACAACAACAACAACAACAACAACAACTGCTACAGACACAACAAGATCAGGACAGGCAAATTATTGAGTGTTGCAGCTCGTGTTGCATGCAAACAGCAAACGGCAAACGGCAAGCGGCAAGCGGCAAATGGCAAACGCAGCTGGGCCGGCTGCAGCCCCCGAGACGGGAACTTGGGCTCCTTCTCTCCCGGGATCTGATGCAAATGCGCAGCTGCTGCTGCAACTGCCACATTCACATGCGCTACAGCAGCAGCAGAGGCAGCAGCAGCAACAACAACAACAACAGCAACAACAGCAACACCACCAAAGTGGCAATTCGACTAAAAATTTATTTCATTTCATTCAACATGCTTAGCACTGTCGCACAGTGGGCTCAGGCAGCGCAAAATTTAAAATTTGAAATTGCTTAGTGGATTTTCGGTAGTCAGAACTTATTGCATTCAATATTTTTGATTCTATACCAGTTTTAAGTGACCCACGACAACAAGCTATAGACTATAGCTATTTCCGAAACACCCCGTTCCTACCATAAGCTGACTTTGCCACCGACTCTAGACTTGCAACACCTTGTGTCTATAACCACTTGAGAATTACAAGCAACGTAGTTAACAAAAGCAAGGCCTAGCCTAATATGCTTATGGCTACTAACAAAAGGTGGCCAAAAGTCGTACGCATTTAAATAGTCGGTGGCTTCAGTTGCTTTAGCTCCATGCTGTAAAGTTTGTTTTGTGGTTCCTTGCTTTTAGCTTTGAATTGTGGTTCAATCCAGCTCTCATAGTTTCAGTCTCGTTTTATGGTTCGAACCAGCGCCAAGCTTAAAGGTTAGATTTGTGTTTCGAACCTGCTCCAGGTATTTGGGTTCATTTTGTCTTGCTTTTGGATTCGTTTCGTGTAGCTCGATTTTTAAATTCATGATTTGATGTTTTGATTTAATGATAAAAATCAGATTTTAAAAATATAATTGATTGAAATGTGAAGATCGACTGAGCAAGCTTAGATAAGCGCCTAAGTTATTTCTGCATTGGGCTTAAGTCTGCCTAAAACATATTTACTTTGGAAAATCCATTGAAAAATCATTTGAATTCCGGCTGCGAAGCGTTTCAGTTAAACAATTTGGCTTGAAGACTTTTGTATTTTGAAACATTTTTGTGAAAATATTTACAGTGAAAACTCGCTTGGGCTATTTTTACCCGCACAAGCAGAGAGCCCGCCCAATAGAAAGGGCTTGGCTTAACGGCTTGATAGAAAATGCCCGCTTAAGAGGGGTGATCGACCAATAGGAATGTCCGTTATGCGAGTTTTTATTGCATAATGGTGCGTTTTTCTGCTCATCTGCTTTTTTTTGCGAATTGGTTTGGTTTTGTGTTTGGCTAAGAGCAGGAGAGATATTTGAATTCCAGCTGGGAAGCGTTTCCGTTCAGACCCGGTTTGTCGTAGCGAACCTTGAACCGTGAACCGAACCAGTTAAAATTGTTACAGTCACAACTAGATGTGTAGCTACTCTAGCTGGTATTATGGAATTGTGCAAGTGTTGCATAGAGCTTGCCACCACTGTGAGTGTGGCCGTGCGGCGTCGGGGCTTGCTGTTCGGTGTTCGGTATTCCCACGCCAAAGGCTAAGCAGCGGGTTCAAAACGTTTTGCCCGCCAAGATTCAGCTTCCAATTACACAAAAGATTGCTGAGAACAGCCGCCGAAATGTGCAGCGTTTGGTTTTTCTCGCGAACGCCAAGACACCGCGCACCGCGCCCCACTCGCCGTCAAGCCAGTTGGCTCCAGTTGCAGTTGCAGTCGCAGTTGCACATTTCGATTTTACAGTTTTCTTTTTTTTTCGTTTTGTGGATCCAAGTGCCATGACGTCATATGGTGTCCATGACAAATTGTCATGGCATATTTGGAGTCTGAGAGCTGACGTCTTGTGGGCTTGAGTTGCAGTTGCAGTTGTGTTCGGCGTCAGCGCCATTAAAACCGGGCCCAAAATATAAAAAATAAAGGAAGCGCGACAGCCACTTGTTGCCCCAGACACGGGAGCTCACAACTTGCAACTCGCATGCCAAAGCGCCTTTTACTGGCCCTGACGATTTGCATAAGCTGTGCGATTTTGGTATTAAATTATGCCTAGCCAAGTGACGAGTGGGTAAGGGCTGCCGCATTTTGCGGCCTTTGTCGGCAACTCTCTGTGCAACACAGCAACAACAACAACAGCAACAACAACGATCACAACATAAAACATTGTCGAAGCGCAGAAACATTTTCCTAATGAGCGACAAACAATGAAGCTGCCAATTCGCAAAAGCAACACCACAGCGAAGCGTGTGTGTGTGTGTGCGTGCGTGTGTGTGTGTGAGTGTGCATAAAATTTATATAAATTAATCGGTGAAAAACATGCTATTCTAATTTGTTATTGTTAATGTTATGGTTATTGCTGTTGTTCGCCGGCAATTGGCCAAATGTTGCACAAATTTGCTGCTTGTTGCGTTTATCTCTCTCTCTCTCTCTCTCCCTCTCTCTCTCTCTCCCTCTCTCTTTCTTTCTCCCTCTCTCTCTAACTGTCTATGTCACTGTCGAGACCTTCGACTGAATGCTGATAAGTAATTATAATTTGCGTGTATATGCCTTCATTGATCAGAATTCGAAGAAGTTACACAAATCTGAAAGAATGGCAAGAGCTTCTGCGTGGATCCTTGAACAAATGAAGAGTAGATCGAGATTTAGCCTTTGTTTTCCTGCGTTTTAGTGAGAGGATTGTCTAGTTTTTGTTTTTTGTTTCTGTTGTTGTTGCAGTAGCTAACTGGGGCTCGGTCACAACTCAGCTGTAATTACGGCTTACTAAATCAAAGTGCGGCCCGCCCCCTGGCTACCTGGCTACCTGGCTACCTGGCTAGCTGAGCGGCCTTTCTCGCCCACGTTGACAACTGAAAATAAAGCAAGGCAAAAAGCTAAAGATCAATGGCAAAATGCCGACAGTCGCTCGGCTAAGGTGCGACTACAGCAACAACAAAGTCAACGGAGCTCAAGTGACTGCCACAAGGAAATTGCAACTGCAACTGCAACTGCAACTGCAACGACGGCTGCGGCAACTGCAAACTGAAAGCGCAGCAGCAAATTAAAAGCCAACTCAGTGTCTTCAGCTCGAATTTAGTTTGGTATCGAAGTCGGTGGCTGGCATATTGAAATAAGATCAATATCGCTCTGAGCAGCGCGTAGTTGCGTTTAAAAATATAACTACGATTGTTCTGGGCAGCCGCTGCAACAACAGCAACAACTACACAAGCAACTGCAGCAACTACAGCAACAACAACAACAACTGTCAAACAAGCAACAAGACATATTACGGGCGCGGGCTGCCCCATCGAGGCCCTCGAGACTCATTTACAACTGACCAATAAGTGTGTGTGTGTGTAACGCTGGGTGTGTGTGCGTGTGTGTGTGTGTGTGTGTGTGTGTGTGTGTGTGTATGACCAACACTTTACGCCAAATCGATTGTCCTGCTTTAACAGATGTTGAGCATGGAGTTTTGAAGGTGTTTTTCCGCCAGTTGCCAACGTTATTGCTGCCGCAGTTGCTCAGCGCTGATCTCTGCCAGTGGCTAAATGGCCGAGGGTTATGGCTAAGAAATAAATAAGCCGAATATCTAAATATATATATTTATTCATACATATATTATGCCAAATTTCTTAATGTATATCAATAAAAACATACATATATTTTATAGTATATATATATATTTATATATAATTCATTATCCAAAATCCCTTGCAGATGCATACATATATAGTCTATATAAAGCATATAGAAGTTCATATACATATATATAGTTATTGTGAACGAAGTCCAACAGAACTGTAAACGCACAACAAT